>JAXCLQ010035330.1:10696-24142 GCA_035584115.1 Cedrela odorata | reverse complement strand
TTAATTTCTTTTATAATTTCAATACCAACCCAATTTTTCTTTTTCTTATTCTCATTTTTATTTTTATTTTTATTTTTTTTAGTTTCAATAACACAAGAAATCAAAATCAATAGAAAGAGATAAAACAATAATTAGAAGAGAAAAATAATATATCTTAACAATCCATGAAGTAAGTAATCAAAACATACAAACCAATTCAAAATACAAAACCACCATAGAGATAGAAACATAGAGAAAGGGAATAGTTTGTGACTGGAGAGATAGAAGTAAAGAGAAGTAAAGGTGTCCTCATTTATAATTTATATTTTAAAGACCAAAAAAAAAAAAAAAAAGAGAGATCCATCATTGAACATATACATGGCGGTAACAATAACTAGGATTTGATTTGGTGTGATGTGTGCAACTTTATTAAATATAAATTGATGTTATAGTATTTTATTTATTTGACAAAAAATAATAATAATAATAATAAAAACGATACTAGTTGACACCTCAGCTTGAAAATAATATATAAACTTCAGCTGCCGCGGCACCCCTTTCTTTTTGTTTTCTTCAGAACCCTAGCTTGCAGGAGCAGAAGCCGTTACATTCTCTACCAACAGAACGACAACTGTTACAGTCAGTATTAAAATCACAGTTTTGACGTCGTCGTTTTGATGCGTAGTATATTAGAAAGAGATGGGAATTCCGGCATTCTATAGATGGGTGAGGGAGAGGTATCCGAAGTGCGTGGTGAAGGCCAAAGAAGATGTATCGGTCGTTATTAACGGCGTCACTCTTCCAATCGATACGACACATCCTAATCCGAATGGCATCGAGTATGACAATTTGTATCTCGATATGAATGGCATCATTCATCCCTGTTTCCATCCTGAAGGATTGGTACTATTTTCTTTTCTTTTGATTTTTTATTATTATTATTATCCAATCAACTGCATTTCAGTTTTTTTTTTCATTTTATTATTTTTATTTGATTATATTCAATTTACTGGAAGTTATAGTGATTGCTAGGGCGTTGCCATGAATTTATTATTACTTTGATGCGCTAAATTATTTTTATTTTATTTTTCTTTTTTGAAGTAAAATGTCTACTAATAATACCAGAACTGTCACTGTATAAAAGATTATATTTATTTATAAGTATATTTTCAAAATTTAATAATTTTTATTACATGATATTTAATATATATATGTGTGTGTGCATGTGTCAAATATAGAACAAATATTTTAAAATATTAAATAATATTTCTTTTATTCATTTAATATAAGAATTAAAAAAAAATATTCATAATAATATCTCTTTAGTAAATATTGATAAGAAATAAAATTTAAAAAATTAAATGATACTTTTTGGTAGGTTCTTCAAAAAATACTAAGAGATAATTATATGAGTACATGACCAAATAACATAACATTTCTATTTTGTTCAAGTACAAGCACCAGATACTTATTACTAAGTTTTTGATAAGTGATAATCTTATAATCTAAATTACTAAACATTCTACAAACTTATCTTTAAAGCTGATTATTTCATAATTGATTACTTGACCATTAAATGCAATCCCAAACATACCCTTAATACCTACAAAAGTACTGGGAAAAACTTTCTTTATACTTTCCCAAATAGAAACTCTTGATACTCCCTTTTATTCTTAGTGGTGAAATTATAAATTTATTGATCCAGTTTTACATGTGAATTTTTGTCGCAGCCAGCTCCAAAGACATATGATGAGATTTTTGGTGCAGTTTTCCAGTACATTGATAGGATATTCTCCATTGTTAGGCCCCGAAAGCTTCTCTTCTTGGCAATTGGTGAGTGCAGTTATATTTGAGGGAAACTTTATGTAGTGTAATTGTGTAAATTGGTATTTATATATGTAATTCAATGCTAGTTAGTCAAGACTATGTACACTTTTTCCTTTTTTGTTATGGTATCTGGCTTTTAGTTCTTCTTGTGGTTGGAAAGATTAACTCTTTTCGAACTCTGTTGTCCTTTGTTTTACTTTGTCTGGGTGTTGATAAAATTAGGAAATGAAAAGAAAGGAAATTGAAAATAGTTTATATTTTAGTTGGTATGGTTTTCCAATGAAACAAAAGGTTTCTGTTATTATATATTAAATAGCATATGACTTCAAAAAAAACTGTTACCCTTTCCCTTTTATTTAACCAAATAAACAAGATATTGGATAGACATTGGTTCCAAAACCTTGTGAGGAGAAATGCCTATATAGATATAACCTTTGCTAATTTGTTATATAAGAAATCTTATCCTTGGTATCTTTTATGTTGTTTGAAAAGAACATCAGTTTCATTGAAAAGATGAAAAACTGGTACAATAAAGATACAAAAAAATGAAGAAAAAGAAAAACTCTCAGAAGAAGGTCAACCAGTAGCTACAAAGAAGTAATTCTTGAGTTTGAAGGAAATATTGTTGGAAATCAAAAAGAAAAACAAATCCAATTGGATGGTCTCTAAATCTCTTAATTGCAGTATTTCTTTCTGTTTATCTGTGCTCCCTGTCTTTTATCAGATGGAATTCAAGAGAAGAAATGGTTCATGCTATTGATTTGAAAGCGGTAGAATATTCTTGCCGACTTTTTATATTGTTAGTAATATAGGCTCAATGATGCTGGCTAGCCATCCTGCATCTGGTAAAATGCCATTTCAAAATTTGGAGAGTTGTTTCACATTATTATTGTTTTCCAGAAAGTGTCTGCATTTTTGTGCTGCACTAGCTGAGTATAACTAAGGATTTCCTAATGAACTTTGGATTTTACTTTTCCCTGGCTCTAGAACAGTCTTAGCAGTAGTGAGCATTTATAAAATTCCTTAATATTTGGGAAATCTCCTACCGAATTAGATTTCCCAAATATGTCTTCTTTATGCATTAGCTCTATAATGTTGCACATTTGTCTGGATTAACAATTGTTTGAGAACTTGACATCTCATGTCATCATGCCCTGTCTTCTACAGTAGACACTGTTAAAACCTTCTTTTACAGGTAAAAAGAAAAGAAGATGAAAATTTAGCTTTATTGGGAATAGCTTGGTTGCTTAAGAACATGTTACAAAATATTGGGTCACTGGAAACTGCATGACTTAGGTCCTCTTTGGTTTTTTGACTGAACATTGAATATGATTCAAGTTTAGACATTTAGATGTTTTAAATGTGTTTGTTTCTCAACTTTATACTAAAAATTTGGTAGTTATATCTGAATAAAATTAAGTTAAAATTTTGACTTCAAACTTGAAATATATTTAAATAAATTTACTTAATTGTAATTTTAAAAGTACTCTTATAAGTTTTATCTATTCTATATTATATAGAGTTTATCTATTAATCTATAAGGGTATCAATAATTTTTCAGACTTTTATATACAAATGCTATAAATGAAAAACAACCATGTCATTCACAATTATATATTAAGTTCTATTCAAACTACATATTTATTTTGATTTGAGATAAAAAAAAAAAAACAAACGCTACCATATTCATCTCTAATTTTAGTAAAAACTTTTGGCATCTATCTATGCAGATGGTGTTGCACCACGGGCTAAGATGAATCAACAGCGGTCAAGGCGTTTTAAAGCTGCTAAAGATGCTGCTGATGAGGTACGTTTTATGACTTCCATGAATTATTGTTGTTGGTCTTGTTGACTTTATAGATCATTTGTATATTTACAAAAAACACTTTGTTTTCAGGCCTTAGGGATAGAGCAGCAAAGAAGTAACTCTGAATCAAGTGGAGAAAAATCATCTATATTGGAGCAATCCAAGAAGCTCGACTCAAATGTGATCACACCGGGAACTGAATTCATGGATTTATTGTCATCAGCTCTTCGTTATTATATACACTTGAGGGTGAATGATGATTTGGGGTGGCAAGGAATAAAGGTAAGGATATGTGTCCTGAGCACAAAGTTCATCTCTCTCTATCTCTCTCGCAAAATTTAACTTTTATTGAGTAAACATCGATCTTTTAGGTTATTCTGTCTGATGCCAGTGTACCTGGTGAGGGGGAGCATAAGATAATGTCTTACATTCGCTTGCAAAGGAATCTTCCTGGATATGATCCAAACACTCGACATTGTTTGTATGGATTGGTAATATCTTTACCCATGTTCGCTTAAAGGCCTGTTCCATTGCTATGGTGACTGGTTTGTAATATTTAATTGATGTTATCTGTTGCTGCAGGATGCTGATCTAATCATGCTGGCCTTGGCTACTCATGAAATCCATTTCACTATTTTGAGAGAGGTTTGTCTAATCATGCCTCTCAGTTTAACACATTTTAACTGCTTTTTTATAATTGTAATATTAGAAAGAACTTATCTTTTTTTTTATTTGAGATGTAGGAAGTCCAAAAATCATGCTTAGGTAAGAAACCTCCGAAAAAGAAGGCAAAACTAATGAAGTGGCTGAAATGCCAGAAGAAAAAGCAAATGAAAGCCTCTGCCTATAATCTAGAAGACTGTATCAGGAGACAGGAATTTCAGGTCATTATTTATGTATCTTTCTTTTATTTGATTTTCTGAATGGTTTCTCTTGTACAGTAGTCTCGATTATCGTTGTTGTTTGGACAAGAAACTCAATAAAATAAATTAGCCAGAAAAATAGTTTGTCTTTGTAGTTTGGGTCCCAAAGACTAGATTTTATCAGGGCATGGAAGCATACATTGAATGTGATACAATGATCTTTGAATGCTAGATTTGATATCAAGTATCTATCTTTTGAAGTATTACTTTGAAAGGATGTAAATTATAGAAATGACGATTTATGAGGTAGATTATCCTGTAAACTCCTTCACCTCATATGAAAGCAATAAGTCATCTTGAATCTTCATTGGTCATGAAGTTTCTTAATAACCTGCCATAATTTTTGAACTGTAATGTTATATGTTTTGATGAAAGAAAATTCAACAAAAATGTTTTGCAAGTGAGGTTGTTGAACAACAAAAAGAGTGAGGTCATTAGAGAGCAAAAATGTGCCTTTCCCGAAGCTCATTTATTGTCAATGACTTGCTTAAATGTTACCCTAGATAGGACAAGTAGAGGAGATGGATTCATGTAGCCGACCTTCACTATTTTGTAGTAGCTGGGATATATTTATTTTATTGACCAAAACACATGACTAAATTGATATTCTCTTCATACTTGAGAATTCTAGTTGTATTTTTATAGTATCATGTCAGTTTACAAATTGATGGGAGATTGAGATAGTCTGCTGAGAAAGTTTCCATCCATCTTAATATTGACGTGTACAGTTATGCATTAGAATGAAGCACTCTTATGGTGTAGTGTTGGAGATGTCTCTAATCCAATTTAAACTAAGACAATATATCTATCTCTGTGCTGCAAAGTCTTGATCATCAGCTGTGGTTTGGCGATAATATCACTGTCTGCTTATTGTTAAAATTCCTTTTTGCTTTTTGTATGACAGTTTGTCAACATATGGATTCTGAGGGAGTATTTAGCACATGACATGAGAATCCCAGACTCAACTGTGGAAGCAGACCTGGAACGTCTGATCGATGATTTTGTCTTCATGTGTTTATTTGTTGGAAATGACTTTCTACCCCAAATACCATCGTTGGAAATATCCGAGGTTCTAAAGTCTGAAATGGCTATTTTATCTTGTTTTATTTTTGTCTAGTCAAAGATGTTCAGTTTTGTATTACATACTGGCAGTATGATGGCAAATTCTTTTTACCACTGACACTTGTATTTCTGCTTGGTGACACCTATACAAATATACACACAACACTGCATCATTTTGATTTCTAATACAATGATGAAATTTGAAGTGAGGTTAGTGAACTATACGTTAGAGGAAACATTAGAAAAAATAGATTTATTTAATCTGGTGGTTCTCTAATGTTCTTTGCCATAACTAAGTCAAAGAAGATCAATCTACAAAATTAGTACAGTACAATTTGTTAAAAAGAAGACATTTTTGTGTTTCTCTGTGGCGCTTTTTCAGGCAATCATATGTATCCAACCCATTTCATGAATAAATGTGACCAATTAACCAATTCTATATTTTAAAGCTCAACTTGTACTCACAATGCTGATCATAGGTTTATCTTCATATTAAGTCTATCTCAGACGGTGCTTAGAAGTTGTTACAAGAAATTAAATTTGCTATTAGCATATCACATATTACCTTGTTAAATTTTACCTAGTTTTACACAGGTCTGATCTGTTGGATTACCTTGGTGGTTATATTGACAGGGTGCTATTAACCTGCTCCTGAGGATTTACACTGGCGAATTCGTTAACAGGGGAGGTTACTTAACTGACTCATTACAGGTGAGTAATTTTGGATTCCTAATGCATATGTTATGGATTCGCTCCAACATCTGATGATTCAGTTTGTCAACATACTTTTACAGGCAAACTGTTAACCATAACGCATCACCTGTTAACTATTTCTTATTTATTTATTTGCTATTTTTGATACCCATATGGGCACACTACTCTTCTTCTTTTCTGTTTTACTTAAACCTCTTTGATAAATATTATATTTGCTATTGGGAACCATCAAATATTGAATGGTTAGTGTGATAGTAACATCTAAAACTCTTGACAATCAATTAACTGAATGGTTATTTTATTTCTGTCAAATTGTCTATTCTATCATCCTTAACAACAGCTAAACCTATCATTTGCAATTGTTTGTTTAATTTTCTTCCCTTGAATTTTTTGTACGGTTGAGTAAATATTTTTATTTCTAGCGTAAGTAATGTCTCATTGCAATTTTTATTAATGGATAGGTAAATTTGGGACGAGTGGAGCACTTTGTTCGGTCTGTTGGGACTCATGAACATAAAATCTTTGTAAAACATAGACAGGTATCCCTGTCTGATTTTTTTCCCTCTCTCAGACATGTTTCTATTTGTAGTGTTCAAAGAATTGCTCTTACGTTGAATACAGTTAGCTATTCTGTATTCCTAAGAGATTTTGTTTTCTGTTGTAGTCACGTTCTTTCTGGATATTCTATTTGTTTATTTGAGACCTTGTCTGTTCATACATTGATTCAAAATAATTTTTTATATTTAGCAGCATTTATTTATTTGTTATTATGGATGGGAAAAGTGTCCTGTTGAGGTAGAATCTTACAGACAGTATACCCGCTTGCTTGGTTGTTAATGTAGTTTCCCAAAAAAATGTCAATTGTTCAGATTCAAGTAAAGGATAGCTATTCTGTATTCCTAAGAGATTTTGTTTTCTGTTTTAGTCATGTTCTTTCTAAATATTCTTATTTGAAGACCTTGTCTGTTCGTACATTGATTCAAAAATAATTTTTTATATTTAGCAGCAATTATTTATTTGTTATTATGGATGGGAAAAATGTCCTGTTGAGGTAGAATCTTACCGACAGCATACCCGCTTGCTTGGTTGTTAATGTAGTTTCCCAAACCAATGTCAATTGTTCAGATTCAAGTAAAGGATAGAAAGACCCATTCTCGAGGTCGATCAAATAATAATCTTGTCTGTGATTCTTCAAAACTGCCAGTCATTGAGCAAACTACGGAATCTGGAAGTCTGGAGTCTTCTTTTGAGCATTTAGGTGCACCTGTACGTCAAGGTCCACAAAATGTGAGTCTTCTATTATAGATAATTTTGACCAACACCTATAATTTTGATCAACAACTAACATATTTTGTCATTATCTGTCTTAGCTATCGACAAGCACAGAGACTGAAAATAGATCAGTTAACTGTACATCCATTGGCACGGATGCAATGGTTGATAAGGTTGTCATTACATTTTGGTGCTCACATCTTGCTTTTAGAGTACAATGTGAATGACTTCTAATTTCTCTACTTTGATTCCTTGTTTTGTTTACAGATTAAAATGGAAAGAATGGGTTGGAAGGAAAGATTCTACGCTGAGAAGTTTGAAGCTAAAACTGAAGATGATTGTGAAAGAATTCGGAGACAAGTGGTGAGGCAATGCACTGTATTTAATGTTCTGTTGGCTTTACACCTGTCTGCTGCTTTGCTCTTACACATTTTTGTACATTTTTATTTCATCATTTTAAATTGTTGAGTTTAATGTTTCTCATAGTTTAACATGAATGGTGAAATATGCCTTAGATTAGCATTGCCTATGTTTTTATCTTGTTTCATTTAAATTTATGTTGGGAGTCTGGGTGCTTTGCTCTTACATATTTTTGTACATTTTTATTTCATCATTTCAAATTCTTGAGTTTAATGTTTCTCATACTTTAACATGAAGGGTGAAATATGCCTTAGATTAGCATTGCCTATGTTTTTATCTTGTATCATTTAAATTTATGTTGTGAGTCTGGGTGCTTTTACGTATTTTTGTCGCTTCTATATATATTTGTTTCTCTATAAATAATGCAATGTGAAGACTTGCATTAATTGTAATATGATTTATAAAAGTAAACAAGCTGTCCACTAGAGCTATGTGCATCTTGAATGAATACAAAAATATTCTTTACAAACTACATATTGAACAGTTCTCAAAAGTCAACCTACAAAATCCTCATAACAATCAAAAATCAAACTCTGTAATAATCCTTAATTCTTGTTTCTTTGTCTGGCAACATGGATAATATTTAAAAGCTACTAATTCATGCTGTTTTTGTTTATCAATCTCTCCTTCCATTGCTGGCAATCCCTTCTTGGATTTTTTCCATAATAAGTTTTAATTTATTCTACTTAGAATTTAGTGGACACTTTCTAATTTCTTTCCTGCAACATATGTAGGTTTTTAAATATGTAGAAGGAATTTGTTGGGTCATGCGTTATTATTATGAAGGAGTATGCTCATGGCAATGGTATGTAGTGCATCCTTTTCTTTTGTTATTAAATTTATTTACATTTCCTCTTATGATTTGCTTAAAATGGAGTATGGACTTGGCATCTGTTGGGGGTTGAACTGCCTGGTCAATTAGAAATGAACTGTGACTTCAGCATTGTCTGCTTATTTTTCAGTGGGAAAAAAATAAAAATGTGAACAAAAGCTTTACAGTGCTCAACTATTTTTATTTCTTTCCTCTTTTTGGTACTATAAAAATTAGTATATAAATAAGATAAAAGTTTTTTCAGATGATGTGCTGGTGTTTTTAGCAACTAGGAGCTTGGATTGGCATAGATCCTCAATTGGGCATGTTAGATCTGAAAGGCTTTCTTGTCAGATGTATTTAGTGTGGTAGCATAAAATTGCCAATGTTTAGGTGTGAATGCTAATGAATCTATCTGCGGTTGACTTCCAAACTGCCTCATTAGATGTTTTCATTTGTTTATCATAGTAGAGAACAGAGATGATAATATTGTGGCCAAGTGCCAACGTATATAATGAACCTGTCTGATTTGAGGAAGGGATCATGGATGGGGTAGTCTTCTGTTGAGAGCTGGTCAGTATGGAAATTGTAGAGTTCATTTGGATTTTCTTCGAGCAAACAAACCTTAGAAAAAAAAAAGAAGCTGTTTGACTGCTATTATTAAAGCTTGAGGACAACAACTGCATTTAGATAATGTCTAGTAGGAGATATGTAGTACAAGGAAAGGATATGTCAGTAGATCAACCAGTGATACCCAGTTTTTATGTAAATACTTGGAAGCTACTTTTGATCAATGTTCTAAATATCAGTATGGATGGATATGTTAAGGTCAAAGCTTAAATTTTGAAATTTCACAAGAGAACTTTGAGAATCTTAATCCAACACATTTCTATTTAGTATCATTTTTTTTTTTGCCATAATATGCATTCTTATGGGGTGCTAATAATGAACAGAGTCAAATATGCAAGAAGCATAACTGAATATCATTTAGAAAGATATAATGACATAAACATGTGAAAATTTTCAAATAGAGATCTAGTTTTAGATTAAGTTTTGTTTTTTACAAAAACCTAATAATATATATATTAAGTGAAGTTCTGCTGTTCAGTTGTCTGGATGTTATAAACATCCAGGGTAGTTGCTCTATTTTAACTTTAAAAAATCAAAAGGAAAAAAAGGCAAAGTAAATTCAACAAGATTTTGGTCAACAGCACCCTGTTTTTTCTTTGTTAACGAAAGTGTTTTTATTATTTTCAAATATAACTTCTTCAATTGTCGTCTCTTAACTTCTCAAAATTTTCTCCACTATTTTCAGCTTTTCCCCAAAAATCTTCTAAATTTTAGGTTTTGGCATTCTCTTCCATGCACAAATTAAAGATCAATTGAAAATTTTGTTGTTCACTTTTGATAATCTTTTAATGTCAATGGGGTAAGAGAGAGCACTTCCATTGGTCACCAAATTGAGGAGCCCTGAAAAATACTACAAACATTGGTTTATAACTTCAAAAGACAGGTACCTACAAGCTAATTTTCACTCTTCCTGCAATTCTTGTACTGTAATGCATGAACCACAAAGAAAGGACTTGGCACTTGGCCTTTTTTGCTGACAAGACCAATCCCTCTTTGAACTGTTATGGCATATTTCTTATATCTATGACCATGGCTTCATATTGCTGACCTGACCGATTCCTCTTTGATCTGTTATAGTGTCTGTCTTAGATCTATGACCATGGCTTATTTTGTCTTGCTAATCTTTAACATGATTCAAGTACTCCTTGTGTGTTTGTGGGGATGTGAATGGAGAAGGCTTGTTTGAATAATTCGAATAAATACGAAAGAGAAATACTGAAGAGAGAGAGAGAGAAATTGACTCAATATGGAGAGAAATAGAGAGAAAAAAAAATAGAAAGAAAGAATTGTTACAGAAGATATATTTTAAAATAGTAAAAATACTGACATGTTACAAGGCAGAAACAGGCAATTGTTTCAGGGGATTTTCCTCTTTCTTATTTACTTTTTTCTTAAAATTAAATTTGTAAAGTAAAATGCTGTCAGCCATTGGATGGCTCTAATGGGTGAGAGCAACTGGTATGGATGTTTTTAACATCTGGATAATCGGACTGAAGAACTTCTAAATATATATATATATATATATATAGGTCTTCCATATTTTAAGAATCATCCAGACCCGAGATCTTGGCAATTGGATACGTCCAAGAATTCAGACAATTTTGGAAAATAAAAATATAGTCACTGGTTTTCCAGCTAAGATTTTTTTTTTCCCTTTTGTCAAATCACTCAGCTCATTAAAGTGTCTTCCCTCTCACCTACTCTCCTATTTCCATGGTTCTAACTCACTTCTCTGTCTTTCATTCCTCGGCGCTATCTCAATTTAAAAGGTTTCTCTTTCTTTCGCTCACCTACTGATGTAGCACCAAATAGTAACCAAAAAGGAACAAAAGAAAGAGGGGAATTAGAGAGAAAGGGGAGAAACAATATAATCTTTATTCAATATTCTCAAAGCCTACCTAAGAATTGAAACTAAGGCCTTATTTATGGTGGCCATAACCTAAACAAAAAGGAAAAGAATTCTACTTTCAATAAGAAAATAGAATTCCTACCCTAACAAAAACAATGAAAACTAAAGGAAGATTTTACTTCTAATAAGAAATAGAATTCTTATTTAACAATAACAAAATCGACTAAAATAAGTAACTCAAACATGACTCTAGCAAGAAATTAAAGCTTAATTTAATTAAAATAGAAAAATTATAATAATGCCAAACTAAGCCGATGTTTTGCTTCTCAACTTATCCAAATGAAATGAAACAGAGTAAGAGAACAAAGAAAAAAAATTATTTTTTGCCCTACATTTCTGTATTGCTGCACAAAGCAGTACAAAAATGTATTTGTTCTCTTTTAATTCATCTCTCTCTCTCTCTCTCTCTCTCTCTCTCTCTCTCTCTCTCTCTCTCTCCATATTGTGCTCCTATCTTTTTTCAGATTCTACTAATATATTTAGCCACTTTTTTTTTTTTGCTTTTTTATTTATTTCAAGTCTACTGCACTTTGATATATATTTTTGTTCTCACTTTATTCGCTGTCAAACCATGTATCTTTCATCACATCTCACAAGTAAGAAGAGATGGAAACAGAACCAATAAGATTGAAGAGATGACGGAGAAAGTGATATGAACCAAAAAAAAAACAAGGAAGGAGGGCAGGGTTGAAAGTGAGAAATTTTTGATGAACCTGTGATTTGATGAGAGAGAGAGAGAGAGAGAGAGTTTTGATGAATCAATGGATAAATAAAGAAAAATAGAGAGAGAGAGAGAGAGAGAGAGAGAGAGAGTAAACTGCATCAGTGAAAGTTGTTTTTTTATCTTATCAAAATTATCTCTGCCCTTTATTGTATCCAAGGGCTGAAATCTTAGGTCCAGATGATTCTTAAAATACTGAAGACTGAACTTGAGAAGTGTTATGTGTATGTATATATATATAACAAGAGACTGATCATCTTCAACATTTGGTACTATGATTTGGAAGACCAATATATCTTTTTGGAGTTGGAGGTCCTAATTGTTTTTGTTAAAAGTCAAAATGGCTTGATAATAGTCAAATGCCATAATATTATACTCAAATTACTGTGATAAGTCTATATATACTTTAGTAGGCCATTTGAAAACATTGCAACTCTTGCAAGACATGATCTAAAGCAGTGATATTAACATTGTCGATGTAGGTGATATATCAGTCAATATGTTGTGTTAACAGTTATCAATACAATTTTGATAAACTTCGTAACATTACAATATGTCACATATCAACAGTTTGTCTCGATAATTTATTGAAATGAACAGTTTAGAAGAAATTGCATACAATATACTAAAAAATGGTGATTATAGATGTATCGTATTAATTTCAAGTTTGGTAGCAATGGCCCAATGTTTTAGAACACACAAGTCTTTGGTTTTAATTATTTATTTATTGATATTTTTGTTATTATTTTTTTAGAGAAGACTTGTTTATTAATTATCTTAATATTTTAATGTTCAGGTTTTACCCTTATCATTATGCGCCATTTGCTTCAGATTTTTATGGAATTGATCAGTTCGAAATTCACTTCACACTGGGGGAACCCTTCAAGCCATTTGATCAGCTAATGGGTGTATTGCCTGCTGCAAGGTTTTCAATATAACTTGTCCATTTCTGTTGTTCTTCTATAATACACACGCAAGGATCTGATACAAATGCTGCACAAGCAGTGCACATGCTCTTCCTTTGTCTTACAGGATATTGATGACCGATGCATCGTCACCTATATTGCAATATTATCCTACTGGTAGGGTTTTAATTGACTACTAAATTTTGCAGAGATATTATTAATCAATCTTTTTTTCGGATGTCTAATCATAAAATTTCCCACAGATTTTGAGCTTGATATGAATGGGAAACGCTTTTCCTGGCAGGTATTGTTTGATTCTGATTCTTTCTTGTCCAGTATTTTTATGATTTCCTTAAAACAGAGTTTTATGTACTTATTCTGAGATGCAACAGTTATATAATATTTTCTGCTGATGAAAGTTTATGGTATAAATTTTCTGTAATGGGCTATAAATGAGATCTGCCAT
>JAXCLQ010035330.1:0-10596 GCA_035584115.1 Cedrela odorata | reverse complement strand
TGCCATTTATCAATCAGTAATCTACTTAGGTGTTGGCCCCTTTTGCCATTTTTTTAAGGGTTAGGCATGGGTTGGGTTCATTTGGTTTGGGGCCAACCCAACCCAACCCAACCCAAGTCTCATCAGGTTGGTTTGGGTTGAACCAACCCGATATTAGATTCCGAGCTGACCTAAACCACAATTGAGTGTAGATAAAATTTTGATGCAGTAACTAGAAAAAAAAAATTATCTAAAGAAATCCATTTTGCTAACTATTGATTCTTTGCCAGCTAAGAAAGATGAAAACAAAATACAAAATACATGGCCAAAATACTAAAATAATAAAGAAACAAAACAAAATAGTCTCCTAGGATGATGTAAAGCCTGTCGTGTTGTGTTTGTACTTTCGTGTGGCATCTTGTGATTTCAAAGAGAAATTATAGGATATTGGATACCCAGTATATCATATGAACCAGAGAATGAGGTACAAACTTTGAAGGGGACAAAACCGATAATATCTCTTATGAATACCTCAAAAGAAATGAGAAGTTTTCCATGAATCATGTTCTCTGTGGCTTTATGTGCTCCAGCAAAACCAACATCCTGCCGGAACTGATGGTGAAATCGAGATGCCTTGCAATTTTCTTTGCCAGAATTGGGGTTGTGATCACTACAGACTACAGATTTTGAGTTTGAGAAGCAGAAAATTTAGGGGTTTGGTTCAAGTTTTGGTTAGGTTTAGTGCCCTTGGCGTTTAGTTTAGGGTCATGTTATGTAGATGATATAGATTGCGTTCAGCCAACTACATATTGAAATGTGGCAAAAGTTTTATTGGATAAATCTTATCACTTCCAGTGTAGCTCCACTGTTTTAGACTTGAACAAGAAACGACTAACATTGGTTCCCAAAGGAAAATTGTACCAAACTGAGCAAATCCCAACTGGTTCTGATATTCAATATGTTTATAATTACACACATGCATATGCCCACAAAAGTCGTCACTTACCTATTCATTCACCACCTGCACCTTCCTCTGTTTACTATATTATTGCTGATTATAATTATCATTTAGGTATCATAAATTTATATGTGCTGATGATTTAGCTATTTGTAAGCTAAGCACTCCTGTTGCTAAGTTTAGCGAAACTATTCTGTGTCAATTTCTTTTTGTTTTTCTTCTCTTCAATTCATTTTAATTTGCATGAATGCTCAGTGATGAATGACAATGTTGTGTTGTTTCTTGAAATTTTTTCTTGTCTTGCAGGCTATTTGTAAACTACCATTTATTGAGGAGTCTCATCTTCTTTCAGAGATTGCCAAAGTAGAGCACACACTAACGGTAATTCTCGGCATTGGTGTTACTGAGTCTTTACCATTTGTATCTGATGCAAAGTGTGCTTTAGGTGTCATTTTCCTAAATCTTCAGACAGTGATGATGTTAATTATTTAATTGTGATGTTATGCAAATAGATGATACAATGACATGAACACTTTAGTTGCCAAGGTCATTTTGCCAATGTGATCACTGTCATAGTTTAATATATTAAAAAAGTGCCACAATCATCGCATGATTTAGAAAGTGGCATTATCCCAGTCTATTTTCTCATCTTTTTAGCTTTCCTTACCCAAAGCAAAGTTTGCTGTGACATAGAATGTTTGAAATGGATACTATTTCACTCATTTAATTTAAAACCACGACTCTGCAACAATTAAACAGACCAAGAGCATATGACGTATTCTTTAATCAAATAGGAATTTGGACTCTTTTTTCGTGTATGTTTTTTGGTATATGTTTCATATGTATCCTACACACATACTCTTGTCATGAGATGTCTGAACTGGGTTTTCTCAGGCTTTCCAGTGTCCATGCATAGTCATAATGGAAGATAATTTTTCATTGGAAAATATTAATGCTATATAATATCTTCAATCAGGATGAAGAGAGAAGAAGAAACAGTTTGGGTCTGGATGTTCTATTCCTTCACATTTCACATCCTTTAGCAGTGGATATTAATTCTTTCTGCGAGCAAATGAATGATAAGTTCCTTGAAGTTAAAGTCAAACAGGAAATTGACCCGAAGCTCAGGTGTCTATTTGCAACCCGTTTTATTCTTTGTTGTTGGTAGAAACTAAAGATCGTGATCTACCATGTAGTGGTTCAACTAGAAGAGAAAAGTTCTTTTGATTTGATGATGTTAACTCTAGTCAACCAACTAACTTTTTTAATATATTTCCAGTGTAAAGTCATTAGTGCTGATGTAAATTTGGTGATTTTGTCCTATCCTTTCCCAGCATATCAAGCAATATATGGATGTCTGCTAACTGTAGTCATCTCTTTGTGGAATCCCTTTGTTGCTTATTTGTTTGACTGAGGGATTGCCTCTGTAGTTCTTTGTAGTACTACTTTTTGTTGATAAATTATTTTGCTCCAATCAGAGGTGTAAATTTGAATTGCTCACAATGTTTTTGGCTGAAATTTTGCAGTGGTGGAATGAACGGATATGTTTACATTTCTGATAGGTCTATGTGGCCTGTGGAAATATACTCACCGGTTGAGGGCATGAAGATGATTGCAAAAAATGAAGTATTGTAAGTTTTTCATTCAGATATGTTTGCTTTATGCGTAAAAAAGAGTCGTACTATTTGCCTGTAACTTTTGCAATATCTATCTTATTTATTTATTTTTTATTTTCCTTCTCAGGTCTGTTTTCTACATGAACCCTTCATTTCACACTCATGTTCCAAGGCCAGCGTTGGGAGTCATTTTTCCTGGGAAGGTATATAATGGATTTCTCTGCCCTTAGATTTCAAAACATCATTGCCTTGATTTCTGAAAAAAAAAATTATTGCTAATTTAGTTGATTGTTGCCTGGCTAAGCTGATTAGCAGTATAATATCTGAACCTCTATTCGGATATGTTAGCGATCGAGGTGCTGTGGCTTTAAAGTCACAGCTACTGTGGGATTGAATCACCAGATGATAAACAAGTGGAAGAGTAAGTGATAAAGATTAATTTCCAAGTAAAAATTGGTTTTACCAAACACTTTAGGTGCCATGCTTCCAAAGTAATTTACAAGCACAATAGTGCAAAACATTCCCTTAGTTGATTAATATGTTTTCCTTTCTCATGTTGTTGATTTGATATTTTCTTCATGAAAATATGATTTTTGATTGAAGTTGCGAGAACTGTTTCTGGTAGTTTGATTTTTGGGTTCATATCTCTAGTTGCCTTGGATGTTAATGCTAAATTTAACATATTTTTTTCTTGTTAGTCTGTCTGTGAGCAGAACATTTTACCCCTTGGATGCTAATGCTAAATTAAACATGTTTTTTTCCTGTTAGTCTGTCTGTGAGCAGGACATTTTACCTCTTGATATTTTGCGGCGTTCACTGTCAGCATATTCAAAGTTATCGTCCTCAGCACGCAGATTTTCTGAAAGGTGAGACTTTTCATTCTTTTGTGTTTTCTAGGTAAGAGAAAAAAATTGTAATAGAGGATAAATAAACTTATTAGTTGATTTATATTTTAACTAATAACTAATAAATGCATCGGCAACTTCGCTCATCTTTTTCCTTAGGCCCATGCCCATCCCCAACTCAGTGTCAGGCACTCGTCTAGCAAAACAGGCTCGTCAACTGGTGTGTCGGTGTTATCTCAGGAAGCAGACGGAGAGTCTGCAATGTATAAAACAATGTATGAAACAATGGATGAAACTTGGTAATCATGTTGATGTAGATGGATTGAAGGAAGTGAAACAGGAAGTCCAGTCCAGAAAAAGGAAACGGAACAAAGGTAAGCAGAGTAAAGGTGTTGTCCCAATTGCTAATGTTGAGAAATTGAGGAGTTACGGTGTTGCTAGGGAACATACGAAGGGTAGAAGTGAGCATCCAGGCACAGATGGGTTGGGGGAAATAAAAACAGAACACGAATCTGAGAAAAGGAAACTCAAGGAAGTTGACGATGTACCAAATAATAATGCCGAGAAATTTCAGGGCTATGTTCTTAGGGAACAGAGTAAAACTGATGTAGATCATGGGGGTCGAGATTATCTTGGGGAACAAAAAACTGAAGTAAAATCTAAGAAAAAGAAACGAAGACCTAAGAAAAGGAAAGTCACTGAAGACAATGACATGCCACGTACGAGTTTTGAGAAATTGGAGAGTAGCTCTCTTGGGGAGCTGAATAAAGGGAATGGTGGCCAAGCAAGTGCAGTTGGGATGCAGGGAATAAGAACTGAAGTAAATGCTGACAGGAAATCTGAGATTAGTTCTCTTGGGGAACAAAATGAGGGGAATGGTAAACAAGCAAGTGTGGTTGGGTTGCTGGAAGCAAGAGCCCAAGTAAATACAGATGGGAAATTGGAGAGTAGGTCTCTTGGTGAACAGAATGAAGCAGATGTTGTCCGAGTAAGTGCAGTTGGGTTGCACGGAGTAAGAACTGAAGTAAGTTCAAATGGGTTGCTGGGAAAAAAACCTGAGGTGACATCCATAAAAAAGAAGTGCAAATCTAAGAAAAGAAAACTTAGTGAAGGTGTCCCAGCTAATAGTGTTGCGAAATTGGAGAGTATCTCACCCAAGAGTGTCCGAGTGATTGATGCAAATACAAATGAGAAAGTGGAGAGTAGCTCTCTTGGGAAACAGAAAAAAGGGAATGGTGACAGAGAAATTGTCGTTGGGTTGCAGGGAGTAACAACTGAAGTAAAAGCAGATGGGATGCTCGGAATACAACCTGAGATAAAATCTAGTAAAAAGAAACGCAGATCGAAGAAAGGGAAACTAAGTGAAGGTAATGGTGGCCCACCTAAAAGTGTTGAGGTATTGGTTAATAGCTCTTTTGTGGAAGAGAATAAAGGGGATGGTGACCGACCAGGTGCATTTTGGTTGCAGGGAGTAAGAACTGAATTAAACACTGATGTGAAGTTAGAGAGTATCTCTCTTGGGGAACAGAATAAAGGGGATGGTAACAGAACAAGTAGATATGGGTTGCCAGGAGTAAGAATTGAAGTAAATGCAGATGGGAAGTTGGAGAGTAGCTCCTCTGTTGGGGAACAGAATAAAGGGGATGGTGACCGAGCAATTGCAGTTCATTTACAGGGAGCAAGAACTGATGTCAGTACAGTTAGGTTGCTCAGAATACAACCTGAGGTAAAATCCAGTAAAAAGAAACGCAGATCGAAGAAAAGGAAACTAAGTGAAGGTCTTGGTATCCCACCTAAAAGTTTTGAGATATTGGATAATAATAGCTCTTTTGTGGAAGAGAATAAAGGGGATGGTGACCGACCAAGTGCATTTTGGTTGCAGGGAGTAAGAACTGAACTAAATGCGTATAGTACCTTAGAGAATAGCTCTCTTGGGAAACAGAATAAAGGGGATGGTGACAGAGTAAGTGGATACGAGTTGCAGGGAGTAAGAACTGAATTAAACGCAGATGGGAAGTTGGAGAGTGAGCTTGGAAATGCATTTGGGTTGCAGGGAGTAGGAACTGAAATAAAGGGTGATGGGATGCTGGGAATAAAACCTGATGTAACGTGTAGGAAAAGGAAACTAAGTGAAGATGATGTCCCACGTAAGAGTATTGACAAATTGGAGTGTTGCATCTCTCCCTGGGAACAGAGTAAGGGTGACCGAGCCAATGTAGACACATCACAAGAAATGATAACTGAGGTGAGATCTAGTACGGGAAGATCTAAGATAAGGAAACAACAAGAAAAGAGTGACCCTCCCCCAAATAACATTGCTGAGAAATTGGATAGGGTTCATGGGGAAGAAGGCAATGATATTGGGGATCATGCAGGTGTATATCTAGAAGAATTGAAAGAAATAAAAACAAATTGAGATAGACAGACCAAAAGTGAGTTTTGCCCATAATAATGCTGTAAAAAACTTGCAGATGTTTTCTCCAGGAACCCCGTTGCGGATACATACAGAAGGGAATCTTGTTCCAAAACAAGAAACCCAGGAGTAAAGCTTCCTTCTGCAGGAGCTGGCCAAATTGTTGCTTTTAGTAATGGAAGCGTGATATGTATTATATATATACGTCATTTTATTTTATTTTAAATTTTGTTATAACATAAATATTGCGAGAATTTATTCTGGTTCGCTACTATTTGGGCCTGCAGCCCACGACCAGATTTTCCAAAAGTTTAATTGAGAAGGTTCAAAGAAGTTTTGTATTAGTGGAAGCTAACATTTTTCAATACGTTATTTATTGTATAAAAGATTTAAATTTTAGCATAAGATATTTTATCATTATTTTTGAGATCTTTATTTACGATTAATTGTATAATGATGCTTTGATTTCACTTTTGATAACGTACAAATGTACTATTAATAAGATTGCATATATCTAAAACTTAAAATTTTAACTTTGTTTTAAAGAGTGTTTAATTTTTGTATAATAAGATATTTTTGAAGTTGTGTTGTTGATTGAATAGATTTTTTGTTACATGTCATGTCACATGGCCAAGTACATGAAAGTAATATATGATAATGTGTGAATGATACAATGATGTCTTGTAATGCGAAAAATTGTGTACATACATATTTTGTTTTTGTAATTTAATCACAAGAGTCATGGGACGAGATGGGCATTTATTAAATTAAAATCATCTCTTTATTTTCTCCATCTTGATAAGATAAGCAAGCCAAATGTAATTAAACAAGAAGCAGCAACTATTGAGACAACAAGGGCAAATGCATAGACAAGACTTAGAAACTTGAAATGGTTCTGTATCTTCTTCAGTCCTCTGTCGATAAATGGAGCCAATGCTGCTGCTCCGGCTACTCTAAATGGTCCAGTTATGTTGTTCTCAGTCCACATCAATATAATAATCTGCACCAACCAACAAAACTTAACTTCCAACATTTATCAAATCAACTCAACAGCAGCGTTATACTAACAGAATGTATTTTGATTGAGAAACTTCTTTATTAATCATACTGATAACATGATATATGTAAAATATCCTAAACAACGCTTTCTCAAGTTTATATGAATCTCTTTGTCAATGGCAGGCCCATCCAAACTTAACTCTCATGTATATCATGCCTATGCATTGTATATACTGAGTTTCTACTCACTGTAGTCTGTATTAATTCCCCGATTATTGAAGGCTTTTAATGTTTCTGTTGTCCCTTGGGTCACTAAGTCTAAGAGATTTGACATTTCTATTGTAATTAGAGATTTGACATTGGATTAAGAGTTTTCTATTTGAGTTTTATTACAACTTGTAATTAGAGATTTCATTTGGTTGGATTTTTTATTGTAAGATCAATTAAGCATTTGATTTTCTTCCTTTTAATGTGTATGTGGTCAAGTTAGAACATCCCTTTAACCCACTTAGGTTGGGTTTATGACAGTTATTCTACAATGCACCATCTCCATTTTTGTGTATTTGCATGCACTTGACAATTAACTCACACTAGTAAACAATTTTCACAATTAATATAACCTTGCATGTGAATAATGAATCAATAACACAAAAGAGCAATGCTAATGAGAATGTTTCACAATCAATGTCCTCAAATATAATTAAAATCACTTTTGCATGAAAGAAAATTTTTAAGTCCAATGCTGTTGATGCTAATTTTGAAATTGCTAAAATATAAGAGATTTTGCAGCTTTACAGCAATATTTAGCTCTTTATGTTTGCCCATGCACCAAGCCACTCAATGCTACTCACATAATTGCTATCAATTGGCATAAACACTTGCTAAGCTTTTCTTCATATCTTTGTGTCACTAAAAGTTCAATGCCTCCATCAAATTATAGGCATCCACTATAATTTGTTAAAATACTTTTTCTTGTTTTCAGTTCCAGAACTATTATGCTTTGTCCTATGAAGTAGAGCGAAGGGGAAAAAAAGGAAAAAATTGGATCTCCAAACACTCGTGCTACAATGAGAACCATGTACAAAATCAGAGATCAACAGATCAATAGCATCTCATGGTAAACTCTTTGTGCTAACATTTCTCCTCAAGTATGCCAATGTCACCATAGCAATCAACATGACCTACACGACAACCAACCCATACACTCCCCCCACCCCCAGCAGTAATTCAAAAATTCTTTTTCTGTCAACTAGCGGTTATTAAATAAATTTAAGTGTAATCCAACTTACTGTAGTTATGCCTTTAAGGAAAATGACTTGCAATTTTTTTTTATTATTATTGTAGGTTAATTGAATCAGCTAGTCTTCCCACCTTGATCAAACCGTTAAATTCCATATCTATAACATATCAATTGACAATTCCTTTTTCTTCCCTTATTGATGCTTGTCTAAAAGAAAATTTTGGTATTAGTTTTATTTAATCACCCCTTTTCTTTGACTTTCTTCTTGTCTCCCAACTGGACGCTTGACATTAGAATACCAAATTCATTTTTAATCTAGAAAATTTTTTGTTTCAGTCAAAGAGAAAAATTAAAGGTAAAATTTATAGTTTATTTTAAAGAGACACTGTAAAACATCATCATACTTAAACAAACAAAATGGGGCTACTAGAATCAAGATTTATGACAATCTGATTTGACGATTCCTGATTGTCACTTATGTCAATAACATATATTAACACTACAAATTGGAAAAAGCAAAAAACAGAACTCTTGTATTCTTATTAAAACATCTGTTTTTGTCACTTTTTCCTACGAGTAAAAAGCTTGAATGTATGACTTTGAAGAAGTATTTAAAAAGACAAGACAAACATGTGGTTTGTAATGAGATGAAAAGTGAAGCATTTCTTACCCTTAAAAGAGCTTGAAGATTAGCAGCAGGATTCTTGCCAGTACTCTTCTCATATCCAAGGAATGCAAGGACAAAAAAAGAGGTATAGGTAACGCCATCAAACAACCCATATGCAAGCACAACTGCAAGTCCAAGCTTTGCAATCTTTGCATTGATTTCAGCTGAATTAGCCTGGTGAAAATGCAAAGAATATGGAATAGCTAAGGAAACAAAAAACTCAGCTTCACCAGAAATTTTCATAAGCAAAAACAGTTATCAAACTATCGCTTCCCAACTTTATTACTCAGAAACGTCAAAATATTGCAAAGGATAAGAATTTGTTTAACAATGTCCCATGTATTGAGTTTGGGTTTTCTTTTTCTTTTTTTCCCCTAATTTTCCCATCAGCCAAATATAGCAACTTAAAAGATTAGGAAGAAAGCAGTAAACTCTAACTGACGATTGAGAAACAGAGGCTCTCTCTCACTTTCAACTTCTCCCAGAATCCCTTGCTCTGCTGACTCTACCCATCAAATCAAAATAAAATGCATATTAATTATCAACCACCAAAAAAATCCAAGAGATAGAAGGTTCTTATACATAAAATTAATTAATAAATTGTACCTGTAATTGTTGGTCATCAGGGAAATTTTCTCCGGCAGCTCCCTGGTTAATGGAACCCTTGAGAGAAAATCTTGATTTCAGGTGAAAAAGAGGATATGCTCCAACTCCATTATACAAAGATGCAATTGCAATGACAGTTTTGATTTGCATATGTTGTTTCCGTCGGACATGTTTATTTAAAATTAATAAAATTAATTTTTTTATAATTTTAATGAAAAATTTTAAATATTATAATTTTATTAATAGAATAATTTATTAAATAAATAGTTTTAATTGAAAATTTTAAATGTTATAAATTTATATTTCTTTTACTTTTAAAAAATAAATTAAATTAAATAAAATATTTAAAATAAATTATGAAATTTTTTATATATAGTTTAATGGTTAAAAAATTGTATTTAAATATAAAATAAGTTTAATTTTTTTTGTTTAAAAAATAATTTTTTATTTTTAAAATAGGACCGATTATTTAGTTCCAATTTTACAATCTTTTTGAATTAAAACATATTCTTAAAAAAATAAATTTTTATTTTTTAAAATTAAAATCTATTTTTAAAAAATTAATTCTATTCAAAATTAATTTTTTTTTATTTTATTTTTGACCGTTTTAAGTAAAACTGGAACTGTTACATACCCTTACTTTCAAGAAATAGAATTTGCTTAAAAGCAAGGTTTCCCTTTTATGGAAAGCGAATGATGTTTTCTCTAAAGTTGTTCCGAATTTTATAATCGTAATGAAATTAAAATATTATAGACCTATTTGACCAGTATTCAAAGTTTAGGTAAATTTTATAATTTTAAAATTATTTGGGGTTAATTTAAGAAAGTGATTAAACTTTAAAAATTATGGATTTTAGTCCCCAATTATAATAATGTTGCATTTTTTAATTTAATATTTATTTGAGGTAATTAATATAAGCAAACAGAACCTTAAAATAAATTTAACACTCAAATATCTTTTAATTATCTAAGAGTTGGGTCATTTTCATTCCCTACTCTTTTATTTGAATCATTTTCATTCTCATTCCTTAAATTGAATTATTTTCATTTCATTCCTTAGTTGCATTCTTTTCATTCCGCCCACCATTAACTCCATTCAAACATGCACGTTTCTTCTTTTTCTCAATAGGAGGATTATAAGTAAATTTCTGTGGAACAATACAATTTTATATCAACGAAAAACGAGGTGCAAATGCCACTCACGTTCGGCAATCAATAAGAACGGATAGCACGAACAAACCGTACATCAAGCCGACAATTAAAGCACAACTTG
>JAXCLQ010035319.1:13771-24145 GCA_035584115.1 Cedrela odorata | reverse complement strand
AAATAAAATCAACAATATATAAGTTAAAATTCAAGTTTAAATAGATAAAATAATACTATAAAAATAGAGTTATCAACGACAAGCATTCAATGTAACATTTGTTGACAATAAATCAAGCTCTCTTACAAACCAAAGCTCTTGTTCTTAAGATGTAGAAAATAGCAAGCATTCAATGTACCATTTGTTGACAATGAATCAAACTCTCTAACAAATCAAAATACTTTTCGAGAAATATAACTCACTTAATTCAAAGATTTAACATTGAAAAATAATTCAAAGGATAAATGAAAACTACAAACTCAACAAAGTTTCACCTTAGGCCTACTTACGAAATTAGAAATACATTGTAAGAAAAAAATGGGATAAAGAAATAAAGATATTAAGATATTAAGAGATGTTAGCTCTCTAATACAAGCACCTATTTATAGGAAAACATAAGTGACAAATGTCAAAGAAGGTGACTAAAGTTAAGTAAATGTTGAAAGACTTTCTTTCCCACATTTTTAATTTTATTGGCCAATTAGTTGGTGATATATTTGAAATACAACTCTAGCCAAAACATTAAAGTTGTAGCTGTTTGTTTTAGCTTTCTAGAACGTCTTCATTCATCGTATTTGAATTTGTATTTTGGGAAATACAATTCAAATACGAAGACATGTCACGCTAGGCCGTAGCTGCATTTCAGTTATGTTGAAGCCCATTTTTTACTAACTAAATACTTGAATTGGACTGACCTTTGTTACTATATTGTGAAATGATAAGTCTATGATTCGTTGGCTTAAGAATTACATCAATTGGATCTCTAGATTAAGAGATATACCTATTATACGAAACCCGTACAAAATCAATAATTTTTCATGAATTGGGCAAACTCTTATTTTGAATCTTTAGATGCTTATTTTAAGAGAGTTAATGATATTTTAAGTATAAAATGATAATATAAACTCTCAATAAATGTATACTTTTAGTATTCATCAGTTTTTCACCCAATACTTTCTCTGAAAAGTTACTTCGGGTCGGGTAATAGATTTTGATTTCATGGCCTTTGTAAATTTTTCATATTTAAGACAATTTGAGGATTTTAGATGGATAAATTTTTTAGACTTAGAGGAACATGCTTTGATACATTATTTAAGATGTTCTACTCGAACTTAGATGCCAAAGACCCATATTTAGGAAAAATAAGGATGACTAATTTCAAGACTTCCATTAAAGGATACGAATTTGAAGTTGACTCAAGTGTTTTATCCTGGGTATTGGAAGTTCCAGATGGTGGAGAGACTTACTCGTCTAGATGTTTTCAAGCCTTAAAGGCTTGTAAAGTTTTGCTCAAAAACCCTAGAATGATAAACGTTGATAATAAGCCTATGCATCTTGGCTTTCATGAGAGAATCCTCTATTTGATATTGTCATATAACCTAAACTCACGTTCATGACGTTTTTCAGAAATGACACTAGAAGATATGTGGTAGATGCAGTGCCTCATGGATGGTAGACGGCTTAATTTGATTATGTGGATATTGAGTACAATGATACATATAACCACTACAAGGGCAAGTTATTTGCACTACGAATATATCATATCCAATATTATCTGCACCAACTCGATGAGGATTTATGCAGAAATCGACACAATAAAGCCTCCTCCTACTGCTATTTTATCGAAAAGTACACTATGCCATACGCATTAAGAGCAAAATGCAAATGGTGAATGGGTACTACAAGCTAGGTATAGGCATTTGGCACCAGACATAGGATAAGTATAACCAGTGGAACAGCTTGAGCAAGAACAAGTGGAACAACAAGCAGAAAAAGACTAATTGCTGACAGAGGATGTTTCTGAGCTTACTGCTCCGATACCTACTATAAAACATACTACATCATTAGCCGTATTGGATAAGATTAGGACTTTATTCTCAGTCGTGGTCAATCAGGTTAGTAGTCTCGAGACTAATATCACGACTTAGATGCATGTGATGTATGAGAGACTAGAGCAAGGAGAGCAGACTTTACTACAATCAGGACAGTTGTTTCTTACCTTTAGATTAGAGACTCAATAATTCATGGAGAGTTTATTGCGAGGATCAGCACCCACGTATTATAGAGGACCTGCATCTGTCTATTGTAGTCCCAACCTTCTCTACCCAAATATCAGTCTCCTTACGAGTCCATATCTCATAATCGCTCTAGTTCGTCTCATCCTATCCCTATCGATAGTGATGATAATAGTAGCACTAAGTAGATCTCAGGATGTTTTTGTTTTTATATTTGCTCTGTACTGAACAAAGTTATTTATTAATATAATTGAGTATTTTTTATTCAAAATTGCTTGATTGTGTGATATACCTTATTTGATTGCTAACAAAAAAATGGGAGAATGGTTGAATTAATGCAATTTAGGTAATCTAAAAAGGGGAAAAATTAAAACAACTAAGTTGAACTAATAAGGGAGAGCAAAACTAAAATTGATATTGTTGCAAATTTAAGAAAACCTTAAGGGGGAGCATAAATTTGAGTAATTAACATTATTTTGACATTGTTTTGTCATCGTAAAAAATGGGGAAATTGATATGTTGTTGATGATATCATATGAATATTGATGTGTATATGTATTTTTGATGATGAACAAGATTATGAATAGATTGTTGTGTATCTCATTCTTTATGTGTAATGGCTCGAAATTTTTCTATAGTAATTATCATAAGATATTCGTGACTAAAATAAAAAAATTTCAAAATTTGGCCAATGTACGAATTTATAACAAAAGGAGGGAAATAATGTAAATTGTTATAAATGTAAGGCCATAATACAAAAATCAATTAATACCCCAATACTATTGCCCAAGCCCAACATTTGATACATTAAGACTCAACACTATTGAACCAAACCAAGCCCAAGCATATGGTAAAAGAAAAAGGCCACAAACCAAGCATAAAGCCCAAATATCTAAGCCCATATTATGGCAAGCATGAAGCCCAAATATCCAAGCCCACAATGAATGTAATTAAAGGAAACCTATATTATGGAAAGACCAAAACCTAGAATACTCTTGTTTTGTTTAGAGAAATTTATAATTAACAAGAAATTGAAGGAAAATAAAACAAAACAAAGAGAGGGGAAAAACCGTGAAAGGAAGAGAAGGAAAGGTCGAGAGACCGAGAAGAAGAAGAAGAAGAAGAAGAGAGAAAGAGAGAAAAGGGGAATGAAAGAAAAGAAAGAAGAGGGAAGGAGAGAGAAGCTGAAGGAGGCAGAGGAATAGAAGAAGAGGAAAACAGAGAGGGAAAGAAAAAAAAATAGGAAAAGCTTGAGAAGAAGAGAAAAGGAAGTTGGCTTCCAAATAAGGTGGTAAGTATATGTTTGAGTTTTAATAATTTTCTGAAATATTGTTGCAATTTTATATTGGTTATATGTGGAAATTGTGAACTATGTGACTTTTTGGTTGTGGAAAATGTTGACAATGCATGATTTACATACATGGCAGTGTGTGATGCTCAAATAATGTGAATTTAGGGTGTAAGGATGTATAGCTATAGTGGTTTAATTGTATGAAATTATAGGGCAATGAGCTTTCAAGTTAAGAGTATAGAATTTGGTTGCTGGAAAATCCTGAACAGGTCTCGATAAATGGAAAACATAATAAGTTTTGGACCTTTAATTACTGAGCCATAAAATCATGAGAAAACTAGATATAAAAACGAATAACATAGTCGAAAAATCAGGTTAATTTGTATAAAGATGAGTTCACAGTGAATTTCGAAAGTGGCTACCCTGTTATGCATTTAGGTTTGTTAAAAATTTGGACAGTGTATGAAAATTAACAGAATAATGTTTCCGACCTTCGATGATAGCACTATAAAATTTTATAACACTAGACACAAAAAGGAATAACATATTTAAAAACCAGATTGTTTTATACAAGGACGAATCCTCAGTAAAATTCGAAAGTTGGTAATCTTGTTTGGACACTGGACACTATCTTGTTCCTACACAGCATGTAATAATTTAGGTATAACTTGAGTATTATGATTTGGAATCAGAATCAGTAAAAAGTCACATAACTAAACTTAAAAGGGAAGAACATATTAAAAATTCAATTTAAAACGTACTTATAATTGGTCACAATGGAACTTTAAAGTCACCCTTGTTTTAGAAAGATATTACTTAGAATAATTAAAATTGAAGTTGTGATTTATGGGAGTCCGATACACTCTAATTTTCTACTGAGAATATTGTTATGTATAATATATTTATTCGTTCATATGGCAAGTATATGATATTATGAGTTTTAACAAAAGAATATGTATTTGTAAATCGTCGACCGGACCAACAGCCAACAGTACCGCAACTTGAATTTGGTAAGTGTAAACCAGTGAGTGAATGTTTTATTTTCTACCAAAGTGTTGTTTAAATTGTTTGACTATGACTGAGGAAAATTATTGGTGGAATTTCAAATTCATGTTTATTTTTACATGGTTGGATACATTGATATTTTTTGAAATTTTATATAAAATTCTGTCAAACTCATGATCTAAGGCATAAAGTTTGCTAATAGTTTTTAATATATTGTTGAACCGTTGAAATTTAAACGAGTTATTTTGAAATTCATGACTTAGGACATTGATTTTAGCAGAGTTTTTATATAAATTTATGGAATTTGCAGACATTAGTTTGGTTTAAAATTTTCAAAACTATTGATGAATTTGTTTTAAAACATGAGTTTAAAACTCAATTTTTAGAAATTTGCTTTACGGGACCAGAGATGTATTTGGATTGTCTATGAAACCGCGGTACAGAATAGCTGAGTTATAGATTCAGGGCCTTTGTGACCACTTATTTCAAAGATATATTCTAGTTATCTGTGATACCGTGGGCTATGATATCAGAGTTACAAATTCAAGGCCGTTGCGACCCACTATCTTAGAGATGTATTTCGATCATTTATGATACCGTAGGCTGGTATATTAGAGTTATAGATTCGAGGCCCTGTGACCCCTTATCTCAGAGATATATTTTGACTGTTTGTAATATCCCAGGCCAGGATATCAAAGCTACTAGTTTTACTGTTTATAATGACACAGTTTTCAAAATATATATATTAATCTTGCATCAAATCTTAATAGATAAAAGGGCAGAAAACTCAAATTTAAAAGATAAGTTAAACATCACATTAAGAGGGAGAATAATCAATTCACATTAAGTCTTAGGCATCTATTTTATTTTGTCATCATAAAAAAAGGGGGAGATTGATGATATCATGAGAGAAATTGATGATATCAAACCTTAATATGCATATGTTTTTCATAATGTCTAAGTAAAATAAAACGGTCCTAAATGTATCTCAAAATCTTGTATAAATATGCTTGAAATTATTACTTAACAAATTTTTGTCGAAGTGCATTAAAAAGCCTCTAGATCGATACTTAGAGACAAACAGATCGGTATGTGAGTAAACGGATCGATACAAGATCAATAACAGATCGATACATCAAGAAGGATCGATATAAAAAAATGAAGATATCGATATTTGCTGAGACAGTAGCTTCAAATGAAATCACTAATGCAACCAGATTGATATATAGAGATCAGCAGATCGATACATGATTTTCACAAAGAGTTGCAAAATAATTACAAAGGCAACTAGATCAATACCTGGAGATAAGAGATCGATACCTGGTCTTCACAGAGAGTTAGAGAATAATTACGAAGCTGACCAGATCGATTTCCTACATCATTAAATTGATACACTAAAACTCAGAAATAATTCCAGCAAAAACAAATCCATACTTGGAGAAGTGGAGATCGATACATGGGATAAAATTTGTATTGTTCACTTAAAGAGATCGATACATAGAAAAACGAATCGATACTCTATCTATTTTTAAAGCTCAACGGTAGCTTCTGTAGCATTAATGGTAAACAATAAATGCACAAAATTAAGCCGTTGGATAAGTGTTACTTCACACAAAAGATAAATATAAATAGAAGATATACAGTGAAGACATATACAGCAATCACTTGCAATCAATATCAACAAGAAATCCTTGAACAGCATTGATATACGTAATCAGTAATCTTTCTCTCTCTATTATAAATCTTTCATATCTTATGTAAGAGAAATTTTCTTGTGAGAGCTTATTGAAATATCTACTCCAGTGTTAGAGCAAAAATCCAATATATATTTGTAACTTGATATTGGGTATATCTTCACCCATACTAAAGAAATATCACCTTGCATTACCTTTACCAGTAAAAAAGAAGTTGTAAGGTTACCCTTCATCTTAGAAGGAGTGTATTGGGTATTTCTTATCCCATCAAAATAAGAAGTTAGTTAAACCTCGGAGGAAGTGATTTGCATTCGAGAAAGTAGACGTAGGCTAAAATTTGTCGAACCACTATAAAACTGAGTTTGTATCTCTCTCTAATTACTGTTTTATTATTGCACTGCATTACATACATTTTTAATTGCTAAATTTTAAAAATCCAATTCACCCCCCTCTTAGGTGTTGCCAACTGGGACAATAGAAAGTTACCTTAACAAAATACTAGAATAAATATTATTTCTTTCCAAATAAGTCTCATAATTATGTGTTGGTCACTAAGCACAAAAAGAAGGTATATTAATCACTTAACTAATTGGTATTTAGCACATAAACAATGAACCTTTAAGTAAGAGTTTGTTTATTTGTAAAAGGTTAAAAGAAAAAAAAATGATAAATGTCTTGTATGTAAATTTTATAAATCATTTCTAAATGGTATCGCTTTAATTACTAGAGACTAGTAATAAGCTGGTTGAGGGGTATGATAAAGATTGAAAATTGTATATTTATTGAGAGTTTATGTTATTATTTTACACTTAAGAGTGCTATTAACTCCCTTAAAATAAGCATTTAAAGATTCAAAATAAGAGTTTGCCTAATTTGTGAAAAATAATTGATTTTGTGCAAGATTCATACAATAAGCATATCTCTCAATTTGGAGATCCAATTGATGAAATTATTGAATGACTTATTCTTTCACAATATTGTAAGTCAAATGTCAAACCAGTTCAAGCATTTAAGCGGTAAAAATTAGGCTTTAAAAGAACTGAAGTGCAGTGACGATCCAGCCTAATATGCCTTGGTATTTGGGTCGTATCTCCTAAAATAAAAATTCAAATACGGTGAATGAAGACGTTCTAGAAAGATAAGACAAATATCTACAACTTTGGTATTTTAATCAGAGTTGTATTCATTACTAAAAAATTAGCCAACAAAGTCAAATATGTGTGAAAGAAAATCTTCCAATACTTACCTAAACTTAACCAACTTCTTTAACATTTATCATTTGTATTTTCTTATAAATTGGTGCTTGTATTAGGGAGTTGGGATATCTAAACATTTTTCATTTCTTTATCCTATCTTTTTCTTACAATGTATTTATAAATTTGTAAGTAAAGGTAGGGTGAAACTTTGTTGAGTTTGTAGTTTTTATTTATTCTTTGACTTATTCTTCAATATAAAATTTTTCAATTGAGTGAATTCTATTTCTTAAAAGTATTTTGATTTGTTAGAGAACTTGATTCATTATTAACAAATGGTGCATTGAATGCTTGTTATTTTTTACATCTTAATAATAGATGCTTTGGTTTGTTAAAGAGCTTGATTCATTGTTAACAAATATTACATTAGATGCTTATTATTTTCTACATCTCAAGAATAAAGTAAGTCATAGTTTTTCACATATCAATTTAATTAGCTTTTAATTAAGTTAATATAAAAAATAAAAAATTAATTTTTTCAAATTTCTTCAAAGTCGATCTCAATGCCCTACTATTTAATAATATTGAAATTTTATTATAAGCACCAACTTATCAACACAACTCTCTTAACATTTGAATAATTTGACTTGTAGTAGATTTATATAACTAATTTCATGTGGATCGACACTCAGACTTCTGAACTTTTATTACTTAAAACAATCTATACTTGGGTGTATAGCCTTAAAGTTGTAGTAAAGTTTTAACCCAAGGTCAAAAAAGACTTCTGAAAATACAGTGAGATTTTTATGTTTACTAGCCCTTTTGCACCTCTTCGCTAACTTTAAAGAAACATTTTTAGAGATGGAAAACTGATCCCTTAGGCCTTTGAGCTTGTCCTTAGTGATGGAAGACGAGATTCAATTGATTGAATATGAACTGTCGTTCATTATATACACTGGCTTTCTAAACCGATAAGGAATATTATATTGGGAACTAGAACTTGCAAGAGAATTATTACTTGTTCTATCCTTCTCAGATTCCCTACTACCCTCACTAGTAGTCGATTCATCAACCGCCTTCACAGTCTTAGACCAAAAACCTATTTTCTTATAAGGCATTTCTTTATAAGTGTTGATAAGATCAGCCTTAATATTCAATTCAAGCTTATTCCAAGCTTCCCAGATTGTTCAGGTCTTAGGTATAAAAATCTTAGAAAATGAGTCGTCACCCATTGTTTGTCGAGAAGACTCCTTAGAAATATCCTGGGAATCATAATAATCAGATCTAACCTTTTTTCTATGGTCATTAATGTCCTAGGTGGATAAAAACTGAGAAGACAAGCTGAGAACAATACAAATTTAGTCAAATTCTTCCTATTAGGCCCAAATCAATCACAACAAGCCAAAAACTCAATAAAAAAAAAAGATAATTCCAAAAATACAACCCAAAAACCACCCTAAGCATACACAAATTTGGTTTTTTAGGCAACAAGGCATATAAACTCTCTACAATATGTCTTTCTAGTAGTAAATTACACAAAATGACTATAACTTATATTCAACACCCATTTAAGAAATAATTATGTACATAATCAAATAAACCAAAAACCTAAAACCCCCCAAACAAAGTTTCTTAAACTACCCACGACAAATAATAAGTGAAACTTTACATACAGGTGAATGGGTAAAATAACAATTCATTGGCCGTAAAAAGTTCAAAATGCTATTCTTAAGAGAGAAGTGGTGACAATAGGTTGGTGAAGATAATAAACAATATTGCAAGGGCTTTTTCTCAAGTCATTGTTTGTTGTAGTTGGTGCTTTCTCTTTTCATTGGTTTCTCTGTTCGAAGTGTTCTTGATCTCTTTTGTTGTAGTGAAGCGAAGAAAAGAATTGAAATAGTGGTTATAAGGACTTATAAAGCAAAAACATTATCAAATCTTGGTTGCTCAGAGTTTTAAGGGTGAAGATGAATGACACATGCCAAGATAGATATTTACATTAAGAATCTATAATGACTACAACTATTATTGAAAGATATGATGATACTAATGATAGCTACTTACATGAAGTATGAGGGACGAGTCTTAAATGAAGCTATAATCCCTAACAATTCAAATTTCAAATTTTAAATGTATGCAACTTTTGAAATATTGTTCAAATTTCAAAATGACATGGCACTTGGAAAGGCAATCTCCACACCACTTTAGAAATCGACAACCAGAGAACTAAGTTTTCAGTTTCTAATACCGAACTTTTCACTACCGAAAACTAGAGGACTCTTGTTACCACCATAACCATCCAACCCAAAAACCGAGCATTCACCTTTGCCTATTTCCCATTACCAAATGAGAACCGAGAGTATCACCCTTCACCCTTCACTTAATTATTCACTACTTTAGAGGACACACAAGTTTATAACCGTTCAACTATTTAATCATCTACTACTTAAGTAACTACCAACGATCAAAGGGTGATTATTTGAAGACTGTTTTAACAATTACAAGGATGTTTAGAGTAAAAATTGAATTACAAAATTTATTAATTTTCACAGTAAATTTTAAAGTGCAGATAGACTCATCCAAATTGAAAATACCCCCACTCTCATTAAGGGTGGCAATTCGAGTTCCCATTTCATATTTATGTCGTATTGTATCAAATAAAAGCCGACTTACTTAATAATCATGTGAAGAGCTGAAAACTATTACTCGACGCGATTATTAACTGGTTAAATGAGTTGTAATATTGACACTCACTTAATATGTTTTTTTTAATATTTGTATAATATTTATAGTATTAACTACTTAAACAATGATAAATATAACTACTTTTTTAAAAAAAATATATATTAATAAATTTATTAAATCATAAATGAATTAGCATGGTATAATTATTCAAATAGTTAATTATATTATAAACATGTTTATGTGTAGAAAACTCTAAATACAAATCGACACAATCATTAATCATATAGTATCATATCACTTATTTAATAAGCATACCATTTTTTATGAACCTGAAACCGCGTGGGGTTCAGGATTATTTCAAAAATTAACACTTATATTCTTAATAGATAACATAAAAACATGTGGATTTATAAGGTCAATAAATAGATAAAGCGGGTCTTTCATTAACCAAC
>JAXCLQ010035319.1:0-13671 GCA_035584115.1 Cedrela odorata | reverse complement strand
GTAATTATAATAGAAATATCTTATATTATTATTTAATAATATAATAAGTAATGATTATTTTAGATATTTATATATATTACTTTAATATATATTAAAATAATCATTACTTTTTTTATATTTATTATTATATTAATATAAAATATATTTATTTACTTTATGATTCCTTTAATCAATATTAAAGCATTAAATCTCAACTGTTGATTTAAAATTAATGAATAAGATTTAATCAAAGGTTTGACACTTGGCAACATCACATGGTGCTACTTGTTAACCAATGAATCATTTGATTAAATAACATTTAAATAATCAATAATAAATAAACTCATTTATTCATTAATAATTTTATATATAATTAAATATCTTATATATTCGTAAATTATATTTACGTTATCCCATAAATTACCAAAACATTACTCATGCATAAGGGTGTTAGTGCGTTTTAGCCGAAAAATTTATTCTTTACAATAAGGAATCAAATTGCTATCCGATCAAAGTTTCGGTACAATATCATTAACTAATTAATGATTATTGTATAATAGCAATTACCATCATCATCAAGTAACTGACTAATATGTGTGACCTCCTAAATTCATTATGAGCTAGACATGGATAGATATGAACTCTTTTGTATCTTTTCGGTACAATTCTTTGTAACCAAAATTTCTAATGATCACGAGTGACCTTTAGCAAGATGACATGACCTCCAAACACAAATGAATTAATATTGGATAAACCCATATAGTCGTACGTGAATGGAGTAAAGTCTCTCTGCTGTCGACTCCCAATCGAGTGTGGGTCATGGTATTATCAAACTCCTAATTCAATTATAGGATCAGAACCTCAATCATATACAAGATTCATATATCAGCAAAATATATTTTCAGAAATACATGTTTTGGCTAAAGACTTTATTCCCGTGTATGACAATTCCACCTAGGATCTCACGCTTCAACATCTGAGCCAGCAAATTCCATTTTGGTTATTATCTGTCCTCGTACACTTAAACACATTGTCAGCAAGCATATTTCACCAAGCGTGGCTAGCCCGATATGATATATACAAGTGAACGATGTACCTCAAATTATAGGACTAGTGATATACTAGTACGGGTATGTGAAGTGTCATTGACTGTGGATAATCACTCATGTGATTCGTCACGTTTAGTCACATTCAGTAATACGTTCACTAACATATTACCCATGTTTATACTCTTGTAACATGAGATTCGTCACCCAACTATTAGCATCCAATACTAATCATTGGCAGCATCAAACATGCCAGTCACATAATGTTACATTTCCATATGACATTATCTTAACCAAGAACTGATTTGAATGCATTTAAATCATAAACTTTGTATTCATATCTATAACTCTTTGCAGATAGAATCTTCACATCATAATACATCACATGATCTTATTCTGCATTTTATATACAACATAAATTAGCAACTAAATATACAAAATGATATAAAAGTCATTTTATTAATCATAAACTAATTTACAATTAATTACAGAAATATATATACATAAGGAATAATATTCTTGAACCGTATAACATAATTGGTTCTAGAATATATCCCTAACAATTGCAACTTTTGATCCAAACCTCCAAAATTGCTTTAATTCATAAACTCATTCTAGAACTAAACTTAGAATTATTTGTTGATTACTAGAATTGTAAATCAATCTCTAAAACAGAGCATAAGACTAAAGAAGTATAAAAGAAGATAAAAGGAAGAAGAGGAATAATAGATGATTAAAAGAATCAAATTCTTTTAATTATTTGTGAAAATGGAAAAACCAAAATAATCACAATATATTACAAGCATAGTTTTTTAAAGTCTTTTCAAAATTATAACAAAACGCACCGTTTTACTTAAAACAGTTACTAACTACTTTAACATATTTAACAACTTCTTTGCCAGCCACCACTTTCAACAAACTTCACTTACTAGCTCAGTTTCTTTATCAATAAACTTAGCTCATCTTCATTGAAATACAGTGAAGAGACCTTAGAAATTCTCGACCCAAAACTTGAATCATACTCACAAATCTCCACTTTGATTAAAATTCTAACAGTCAATGTATTCTAAAAAAGTAATCTATCAAGTCTAACAGCTACAAGGACCTGTAAACACACTTCAATAGTTCCCTCCATGACTCATTCTCAGCACCTATAGGCATTACTCAAATTTCTTGCTTAGAATTACCTTAGTCAATAAATTTGCTAGATTTTAGAGGTGTGAACCTTCAATTCTCTCATATTTCCCCTTGCTATCACATCTTTGATGTAATGAAGTCTAACATCTATGTGTTTAGTCCTCTAATGATGTGTTTTATGCTTTAATAACAAGATAACACTCTAACTATCTCAAAACAAGTCCATTGATCCATGTTTCACTTCAAGCTTAGTTGTTATGCCATAACCATATTGCTTCCTTAACTATATACTCAAAGCAACTACATGTTCAAGTGAAGATTTGTAGCTAAAAACACAATTGTAAAGAGTGAAAACAAAACCAATTAATAACCTCTTTTTATCCAAATAAATTGCATAATCAGTATCAACAAAACTTTTGATTACTTTTTTGCATTTTCTTATATTTTCATAAACTACTTTTGATATACCTAAGTATCCATTTTATAGCTTCCTAGAGACACCTATCAGGGTTACTCATAAATCTACTTACAATGTTTAATGCATAAGCAAAATCAGGTCTTGAGCAAACTAAAGCATACATAATACTTCCCACAACATTTGCATATGGTACTTTAGCCGTGAAACTTCTATCTTCATCAATTAAGGGTACTTGATCAACTGATAAGCTGAAGTGAGCTGCAAATGGCAATTTCACTACCTTTGCATCCTTCATATTGAACTTCTTCAAGATCTTCTAAAGATAAGCCTATTGAGATAGCTATAACAACTTTTTCTTCCTGTCTCTCAATATTTCAATGCCTAAATTCTTCTTAGTTACACCAATATTCTACATTTCGAATTCATGGCTAAATTGATGTTTAAGCTTATCAATTTTACTCATACTCCTTGCAGAAATAAAATTTCATCTACATAGACTAGTAGATAAACTTTTTCATTCTAATTTTGGCCTCTAAAATACACATAACTATCATACTTACTTCTGTTGAATCCTAGACTCAATAGGAACTTGTCTATGATGAAATTCAATTCTAACATCTCTTTGCACTAACTCAAGATTAAATATATCAATAAAAACAAGAAAAATTCTAATTGACACATGCCTTACCACTAGTGCAAAAACCTTAGTGAAGCCAATGCCTTCTTTTTGAAAAGTATTTTGCCACTAGTCTTGCTTTAAACTTCATAGCTTTTCTTGCAAACTGAACGCCTTTTTTCTTGAAAATTCATTTGTAACCTATAATTTTCCTCCCAATTGGCTTTGAAACTAGGTTCAAAGTCTGGTTTTTTAGTAATGAATTCATTTCTTCAATCATAGCCAGATGTCACTGCTTAGCTTCAATGGAGTTAATTGTTTTAGGGTAAGATGTTAGTTCTGAGCTTGTAAACTGATATATTGTGTTTAAGGCATATGCTATCAAATTGGCCCATCCATACCTTATAGGTGGCTTAATCTTCCTCTTAGTTTTGCTATTAGTTAGCTCATAATCTTGAACATCATGTTCCTTTGTTGCTGATTCCTCATGATCATTATCAACTTTGCTTGGTTGATCACTCTTCTCATCAAATAACTTGACCTCAAATGCTTATGTGTTTTTGCTAGTTTCTGGTAAATCCTGATCTATGCTTAAAGTGTTTTCTTTATTCATCACTTCAGTTTCATGAAATTTGGCATTTTTGCTAATGACGCATTTATTATACTTCCCATCACTACACCATAATTTGTATCTTTTGACTCCCTCAGGATAACCAATAAAAAGACCTCTAATTGCCCTTGCATTTAACTTACTTTAGTTTGTGTGAGCATAAGCTGTATATCCAAAAACTTTTAGATGACTTAGGTTAGGTGGCTGTCCAGTCCATATCTCCTATGATGTTTCGAATCCTAAAGTTGAAGAGGGACTTCTATTATTCAAATATGCAGCAGTTGTAACTACCTCAGCCTAAAACAACTTTAACAATCTAACGCTTATCAACATGCCTCACATTTTCCATGATAATTCTATTTAGCCTCTCTGCAACTCAATTCTACTAATGGTTGTGGCATATGATTCCATGAGTTTTACATAAATCATTAAAAACTTTGCTACAATACTCCATGCCATTATCAATTCTCAATGTTTTGGCTTGGTTATTAGTTTGATTTTCAATGAGTTTTAGCCAATCCTTAAATTTTTCAAACTCCTGATCCTTATGCTTCAGTGTGAAAATCCAAGCTTTCTTTGAATAATCATCAATGATAGAGAAAAAATACCTAACCTTCCTAAAGAAGTAACTTATGAAGGTCCCTATAGGTTTGAACATAGGTAGTCTAATATTCATTTGGAACTATGTATGCCAAAACCAAACTTAACCCTGTGATGCTAGTCTAAAACACAGCTTGCACAAAACCTTAGTAATCCTAATGAACTACTACCAAAAAGACCTATTTTCTTCAACTCATCTAGACCTATTTTCCCTAAATGACCTAATCTTAAGAGCCAAATCATCGCTAACTCAAATTATTTGACACTTATATTCCTTACCTTACCATTTACTACTTTCCATTGAAGAACATATAATCTATTCCTCTTACCTCCTTTCATCAAGACTAAAGAACCCTTTGTCACTTTAAGAATTCCATCTTCTATCTTAAAACTACACCCAACCTCATCAAACCCTTAATGATAGTAAATTCCTCTTTAAGTCAAGCACATACCTCACTTTCTTAATGTCTCTACAAATGCCATCTTGAAGCTTAAGTCTAATAAAGCCTATCCATTGTACCTTACATGATATATTGTTTTCCATCAAAACCTTTCACCTTTCTATCATATCTCAAGGATATAAACAAGTCTTTATTAGGTCACATATGAAATGTACATCCAAAATTCATAATCCACTCACCTTCTGGTTTGTCATGAGAGGCAATTAGCATAAAAGCATTGTTGAAGTCTTCTTTAGTCACTATTACTACATCAACTTATTTTCTTGAAGAACCTTTCTTCTTTTGGCTTTACCTTTTTGAACAGTCCTTGCGAAAATGGCATTCTTTGTGATAATAAAAGCATTTATGTTTCTTACCTTTAGACCTTAATCTGGTGTTCTTCTTTCTTTTATACTCTCTATTTTCTTGTCTGCCTCTTGAATTCAACCTTTCTAATACACCAGTCTCCTTTTGATCGACCTTTTTACTTAGTTCATTTGAACTCAAAGCTCATTTAACATCATCCATGGTAACACTTCTCTAGTGTCTCCACAAAATGCTCATGGCTAGGTGGTAATGATATTAACACCATCAAAGCTTGATCTTCATCACCAAATTTTATATCAATTGTCCAAAGATCCAATATGATCTTATTAAAATTGTTAAGAAGATCCTTGATTGATCCACCTTAATTATGGCTAAAGGCATAGAGTTGTTTCTTCTAATATAATTAGTGTGCTAGTGACTTCCTCATATACATGAATTCAAGCTTATTTCATAATCCAAGTGTTGTACTTTTCTTTGAAACCTCTCGCAAAACCCTATCACCTAATGACAAAACCAAGGCATTGGGCTTTCTTTAAAATTCTTTCTTCTCTTCTTCTTTGAGTTTAGTTGGCATTTTTCCTTCTTCAATGAGCTTCTTCTAAGCCTTCATGAACCAAACATGCTTTCATCTTCATCTTTCATAGGTTAAAGTCATTCTCATCTTTAAACTTCTCTATCGAGAACTTTGAAAATCTCATTCTTGTTGAATCTTGAATGGTTCTGATACCACTTATTGTAGCTTTCGATCCAAACCACCAAGATTGCTTTAATTCAGAAACTCATTACAAAACGAAGCTCAAAATTATTTGATGATTATTAGAATTGTAAATCAATCTCTTAAACATAGCACAAGACTAAGGAAGTATAAATGAAGATAAAAGGAAGAAGAAGAACGTATGTTCAAGAGAATCAAATTCTCTTTCTTATTCGTGAAAATGGATAATCTCAATCTATTACAAGTATAGCATTTTAAAGGCTTTTCAGATTGTAACAAAATACATCGTTTTACTTAAAACAATTACTAACTACTTTAACAAATTTAACAACTTTTTTGCCAGCTCACAACTTTCAACACACTCACATATATATTATTTATCATTTTTAGTTTTTTAATGATTTTTTTTAAACCCACATCAATAAAATCTTTCAATTAATTTTCAAGTGTAGTAAACAATCGAGAAATGAGATTTTTTTTAGAGAAATTTTTTATAAAGATAAGTATATCTTGTCATTCATGATGGATGTATTTTATCCTTCTTCATTCACATAAATATAATATTATATAATTTTAAAATTTAACCTATGTGATTGGGGATCAAAAATGAAAAAGGTTCAAAGGGTAGAACAATTCATATTGTCTTTACTCATTTAACATTAGTGATTAATAGATATCTTTTAGAGAAGATATGCTTACACTAAGGGCGGCTCTGATCTTAGGCAGATATTTTGCATTAAGGATCTTTTTAAATTTAAATTTAAATAAAAAATATTAAAATTTTATACAAACTTTATTCTTCTAACTTTTTGAGATGCAAAATTATTAATTAAATTTCTAATAAACATACTTATTGTTAAACTATAAACAAATAAAAACACATGTTTTCAAGAAAATAAAAAAAAATTATTTAAAAATATATATAATAATAGAACTTGGTAAATTAAGATGGTGATGATGAAAAGAATTCACTTGTTTAACAAAATAAAGAAGAATGTTGATTTTTATAGTGGCAAAGAAGATGCAAATAGAAATTGTTGTAATTAAATTATTATATTTGAGGTTTTTATAGGTTCATTAAAATTGTAGAAAAATTATAACCTTGCAGCGTTCACTATGATATTAATTTGGATTAAAAAATTAGAAAAAAAATGATAATTTTAACATTCACTGAGACATTAATCTAGAAAAGGATGATAATTACATCAATGTTTTTATTTTATTTAAAATTATGAATTTATTTGATATGATTATAAAAATATTATTTTATTTTTAAATTTTATCCCTTTTTTATTCACGTAATATATTTTTAACAGAAATATATTAGTTCATTATTATTATTATTATTATTATTATTTGTTATATCTAAAAGAGTCGTACGTGATTTTTTTTTTAATCTCTAAGGTGAGTATCGTTAATTACCAATAAAATAAAAATAAAAAATAAAAAAAGCCAAATTTCACAGAAACTTCGCATCCGCTTCCCCAAATAAGTAGTCAATGTCCAGCCCACCGTAACATTTCTCTATTTATTTGTTAAAAAGGAAGTGGGTTTTTGTTTATTTGGTGATTGGTTTTAGAATCGAAGAGATATGAAGGTGACCTCGGACAACGTGTGGCCGCCGGGGTTCAGGTTTCACCCGACAGATGAAGAGTTGGTTCTGTTTCATCTGAAGAGGAAGGTCTGTAAGAGAAAGATCAAAATCAATATCATCGCTGAGACTGATGTTTACAAGTGGGATCCTCAAGAATTGCCTGGTATTTTTCATTTTGTCTTAATTTTTTTGGTCTGTTGATTTACTTAGTATTAAAGCTTATTTGAGCATGTGTTCATATGGGTTGTTTTTTGTTTTTGTTTTAGTTTTTTCTTTTTCCGTGTTGATTGGATCTTTTGCTATGATTGGAAACTTGGGACTTACGGCTAATCTCTTTTGTTAATGAAAATTTTCGTTATTGGATTTGCATATATGTGTTGGCTTGTTTATGATGTGATTTCGATCGTATATTCATTTGTTTGTGCTTTTGTTGGTGTTGTTGGTCCGTTGACTTGGTTTATGGGGAAAGTTGAATTCTTTTTTATTTGGGGGGTTTTTATTAGTTGATTGATTGATTGTGCAGAATTCTTTTTGTTGATTATTCTGGGTGTTGGATCTTTTATTTGACTTCAATTTATGTCATTGTTTGGTTGGATAATATAGGCTCCGAGTGGTTCTCCTTGTTTTGGAATTGGTCTGGGTTCAATTCATACTGTTGTCTGGCTTAACAATTGATGTTGATGTGGTTTACATAGCTTTTGATGACGTAGGGAATCAGTGTTGAAACATAGAGATATCGGAAATGCAGTGATTCTATATAAGATTATGGATAGGCAATGGTTCGCAACTAATGGGTTTATCTTGTACCCGTTTGAGATTTTTGTGCCGTATGATCAGTTTTTTATACTAGTAGTATATCGAGTTGAAAGCTTTTGCAGTAATTTGTATTTGTTGAAATCCATTTTTTTTATTGGTATGACTAAACTCTTTGATTGGTTAAGCAATCAGTTTTCTAAGTAACATGCTAATATTTTCCAGGGCAATCTTTGTTGAAGACTGGAGATAGGCAGTGGTTTTTCTTTAGTCCTAGGGACAGGAAGTACCCTAATGGAGCAAGGTCAAACAGGGCAACCCGACAAGGGTATTGGAAAGCCACAGGAAAGGATCGGATTGTTACTTGTAATTCTAGGAATGTTGGACTGAAGAAGACTCTTGTTTTTTATAGAGGCCGTGCTCCGAATGGCAAGCGTACTGACTGGGTGATGCACGAGTATACCTTAGATGAAGAGGAACTTAAGAGATGTCAAAATGTACAGGTATAGATCTGTAGAAGTGCCTTTGTAATTTGATTTTCTCTGGATATCTGTTGTTTACTAATCTGGTTTCCTATCCAATTTCAGGATTATTATGCTCTTTATAAGCTTTTTAAAAAAAGTGGACCTGGTCCAAAAAATGGTGAGCAGTATGGCGCACCATTTAAAGAAGAAGAGTGGATTGATGAGGAAGATGAAGATGTTACAAAAACTGTTTATCAGGAGACTCCCACAAAGCAACTCGATGAGGTTGCTGCTATGGATAATTTGAAACCTGATAATAAAGTGTCATGTGCATTAGATGATATTAAGGAGTTCATAAGTCAGCTTGCTGATGAGCCCTTACCTCCTGAACCTCAAATCAGTTGTGCCTGCGAAGTGCCCCAGGTTGGTTATTTTTCTACATGCCTTTTTTTTTAATTATTTTTACTGGTTGAGTTTTATTATAAATTGTTAGCATCCTCGATGAATGTTATGATTTAATTTCTTGCAGGTTGTTGGTGAAGAAGAGACACAAAGTACTTTGGTGAATCCACAATCTAGGGAAATTATGTTTTCTAAGCCAATCAGAGTGTGTAATGAGCGTGCCAGCGTTGACTTCACCCAGTCAGCTTCCTTGAATTTGCAACTGTATGAGGCGTCTGAGGTCACATCTACCCCCAACAATTGTGAGCCAACACTGCAGTTATGTGAGGAGGATTTCCTGGAAATCGATGATCTGATTGGTCCTGAACCTACTATTTCCACCGCCGAGAAACCTGTGGAGGACTTGCAGTTTGATGGATTGAGTGAATTTGACCTTTTACATGATGCGGTCATGTTTCTTCATGACCTGGGTCCTGTTGATCAGGAAACTGTTACCAATGTGCTGGGAAATAATATAGTAAACCAGGCTGATCATCAATTTCAGCCTCAGTTAGTGGTAAATCAGGCAGGTGACCAGCAACAACCTAGTTTGGTGGTAAACCAGATGAATCACCACTTGCAACCAAATTTGGTGGTAAACCAGGCAGATTACCAGCTGCAACCCCATTCTCTTGTTGCAGAACATGTTGATAGTCAGCCATGGATGCAATGTCTTGGTGCAGATCACATTAGCAGTCAGCCATGGATGCATGATCAGCTAAGTAACATCCTTAATTCGGGAGTATCAAATCAAGTTATTCCTTGTCCCCCAACTACAGGTACATAAATCAATGTACAGTGGTGACAATATGTTTGTTCTTCTACCACTGAGCGTACTATTTCTCTGAGCTGTGTTCTTGTTTTGGGCAATGTTGCTGTCTCCTTAGCCCATCCACACAGAGCTCTTGATAAAATGGATGGTTTGGTTGACATGTCAACAGCCACTTGACGAAAAGCCTATGTAAAGGGAAATTGAGCCAGCTCAAGAGCCCTTTCAGTACAAGTATTCCTTCAAATGTTACAAAATTTAGTGATTGTAGTATAGGTTTTTTCTAATATTGCGCGTTTTGTTATTCTTAGGTTTGGTTGATCAATCCACCATTCGCCCTACTGAAGCAAATCAAAATCAAAGTGGTGAAGAGGGTGGTGGTACAAGAAGTTGGTTTTCTTCTTCTTTGTGGGCTTTTCTGGAGTCAATACCTACAACACCTGCATCTGCTTCAGAGACCCCTTTGGTCAATCGGGCTTTCGAGCGAATGTCTACCTTTAGCAGGTTGAAGATAGCTGCTGATAGGAACACCAATGCCGCCGGAGGTGATAGTACTACTGTAACAAGAAGGCAGGCAAGTTGTAGTAGTAATAAGGGATTCTTAATCTTATCAGTTTTTGGAGCATTGTGTGCTATCTTATGGATGTTTATGGGAACTATGAGATTCTTGGGGAGATCCATCTCCTCTTGAATCTATGTAAATTTGGAAGTTTATTATTGGTGCTAATATTGTTAGGGCAAATTGCTGGTTTCTTTACACATTGCGAAACCAAACAATTGTCATATTTTATGTGAATTTTGAATGTAAAGTATGAAAGTTTTGTCAATTTAGAAAATACACACGCAGGTTCCTCAAGATAAACATATTCCCTTTGTGCAGATCATTTTAATAGCTAAATTGATCAAGAGTTTATATAAGCAATGGTTCTTGCATCTAAATTAAAATCTTTTGTCCTCTAATGCTTGATAGAAGAAATGATCAATAAAAATGTCTTTAATAATTCGACAAATAATTTAACAAATGGGGACTAAAATAATGTAATGTAATGCAACGAATCTAACGTATATGAAAAGAAAAGAATTCTAGTAGCAGGTATATATTTTTTCAGAAATTATAATATAACTTTTAGACTTTTAACTTAAATAAATTTTTATTTCATATAACAATTAATAATACTTACTCAGCGAATGTGTATTAATTTTATGATTCAACTTCAACTGGCAAATATTGAGACATCCTATTTTTCATTCCTTAAAAATCTAACTCTCTCTTTACACAATTTTGTTAAATTGAGTTAAAATTGTACACACTCTTTTATCTTATTTAACACAATCCCGAATTAAGGGTTAATTTATTATTTTTGTAATAAATTGAGGTGTACAAAAGTATCCAACCCTAAATGAATCATTTCTCTTTCATTTTCTTCATTCTACAAAACTTTCTAAACACAGTTTCATGCATCATAAATCACTTCTTTGCCACGCTTAAGATCTATATAAACCTTTGAATTTAACTTTAAAAAATTAAGGTGAGTTTATATTAAAATTTATTTTTAAGACAGGTTTTACTTTTAAAGTGAGTAAATAATTAAAAAGTTTCATATAACATGTTCAATGCCTATTATTTTAATTTGACAAAAAAATATATATTTTTTTTTTATAAAATTTTGATGTTGTGTTTATTTATTATTTATTTAAAGTGGTCATACCTCCTTCAACAAGATGATTTTCAAAACTTCGAGATAATGTTTAATTGACATATTCATATTACATAATATTTTGAATCTTGTAATGGTTATTTTTTTTATTTTTTTTAAAATAATTATATTTATAATTCATTTTATGAAACTAATCACTTTAATAATTTATTTACCAAACAAATAAAAAAAATATAATTGAACAAAAATACCACATAACCAAATAAAATAAAATAAACTCTCACTTTCGAGCAATGCTTAGTGTTCGAAAGTGGAAAATACCCCACTTCAGAGATCGTGTGCTCAAAAGTGAAAAAAAAAATTCACTTTCAAGCACTACCTAGTGAAAAATTTCGATCACAAGTTACATTTGGTTGCAACTCATATCATATAATAATAAAATTAAAATTTTCAATTGAACCTAATTTAAATTTTTTTGAATGAATCTCTATACTTATGAAATTAACGAATAATAATAAAGTATTTTAAAGTCTTGCATATTGATACAATTTTATTTTTTTTAACACACTTTAATTGGGGACCAATATGCATGATTTTAAAATTTTTAGGTATTATTTATTAATTATAAAAGTATGAGGGTCCATTAAACAGTTTTAAATTTAGGCATTTGAAATTTTCGAATGGAAGTTTATAAAATTTCAAATAGAGCCCTAAAATTTTTAATTAATAAATGAAAATAAAATAGTTCAATTTCTTGCATATTGGTACTCAATTATACTAAACCCATGGGTATGAATATGCAAGACTTTGGAATATTTTGTTATTATTTGTTAATTTCAAATGTTTGGGTTCCATTCAAAATAAAAAAGCAAAATTTGTATAATTTTTTAAAATGTAGGACATTTTTGTTCAAATTCAATTTTTTAATTTGTTTCGTTAATAAATTATGAAGGCAGCTATTTTGATAAAATAATTTATAAATGTGATTAATTTTAAAAATTTTCCTATTTTTTTTCTTTTTTATCTTTAATTTTTATATTCTTTCTGTTAGTATAAGTAGAGAAATTTTTGTTTCATGGTATTCAATTGTTACAAACTTATGCATTGAGATGTTATAATATTGTTTGAGAAATGACATAAGGCATAGATGAAGCCCATTGGGCATTGGATCAACAAAGGATAACACATGACCTTACCTAAAGTCCTACAAAGGACAAGTGGAATTCAAAGCCAATTCAAGTACACAGGATTCTAATTATAGCGTGGTAAAGACCTCACGCACAACGAGGTCTGAGATCTCCAAATTTCAATAAAATGTCTCAGGCTTAAAAGTAGAATTTCGATATCTCCTTTAAAAACAAGGGTTTCGAGCACAACATGACGAAGATCTCATGCATACTATTAAACCTGAGGTCATTATAATTTGAGAAAGAAAGTCACAGACAAAAGATTTTCGAGACCTCTCAATAATTACGTATCGCCAAAAGATTCAAGTTCTTTCCGGACTTTTCCATAATAAAGATTTGTAGTCTAGTAGATGTATTATGCAAATAAGGTTCAAAGTCCTAAGGTTTTTGGAATTTCAATGCTTATAAAGTTAAGTTTCTGTGATCTCCAAAGTAGCTATTTTGGTAAATTAATTTATAAATGTGATTAATTTTAAATTTTTTTATTTTTATATCTGTTTTATCTTTAATTTTTCCATTCTTTTTGTTAGTATAGGTAGAGAAATTTTTGTTTCATGGTATTCAATTATCACAAACTTATGCATTGAGATGTTATAATATTGTTTGGGAAATGACATGAGGAATAGATTAAGCCCATTGGGCATTGGACCAACAAAGGCTAACATATGACCTTACCTAAAGTCTTACAAAGGATAATTGGAATATGAAGCCAATTCAAGCACACAGGATTCTGATCATAGCGTGGTAAAGACCTCAAGCACAACGAGGTCTGAGACCTCCAAAGTTCAATCAAATGTCTCAGGCCTAAATGTACAATTTCGAGACCTCCATCAAAAACAGGGGTTTCATGTACAACATGATGAAGATCTCATGCAAACTATTAAACCTGAGGTCATTTTAATTTGAGAATAAAAGTC
>JAXCLQ010035278.1:1715-24154 GCA_035584115.1 Cedrela odorata | reverse complement strand
ATGTATGGTGATCTTGAAGAATAGAGGAAAAAACTAAATAAAATAATAATTAGGCAGCCCACAACTCTATATAATAATATTCAATTCAAGGACTACCTATGACAAATTTAAAGATAGGCATCATCTTCACCTACCACAATTATGAACCCTCTATCACAAAACAGCGGGCAGGAGGGAGCATGTTCCTGACCGTATATATATTTGCTTTTATAAAAAGGTTTGAAATGAGTTACTTTCCAAGATCATATTTTGATAATTATCTTAACATAAATAATAAAAACTCATATATATATATATATATATATCCTTACATTACACATACTATTTGATTCAACCATGTATAGGTAACGTTATTTAAGGACAGTTTTTATTATTATATAGTCCCAAATAAATGAGATTATCTCTCTCTATGATTATTATTTTTTAATGTATAACTAAAATTAATTATTTTAAAACTCTCAAAATTGCTAAAGTTACTCGTAATATTTTTACAAATACTTAATTATTATATTTTTAAAATTTAAATTTAAATAAAACAATTACAAACTCTCTCTCAATAAGCTTCTAACGTTACTACTATTTAAAATCAATTCTAGCATGCCACTTCATTATTATCATTGTTTGAAATCAAATCTAATACACATATATCCTTGTGTTGAACGTGAGCGCAATGATTATCAAAAGTTTTAAAAACAAAATCTTACTTTTGATACTACTAAATTAAAATTATTTGATTTAAATTAAAACATAAATTGTTAGATAAAATTTTAATATTAATAAAAATATATAAATTTTTATACAAACTTTAACAATACAAATTAATATATTAAAATTATATTATTATTACATATTTTATATTAATTATTTTTTAAATTTTATAATATATTTTTTTTACTCATGTAAAATATAAAAGATCTGATAATAATATAATATTATCATATTATTTTGAATAAAAATTTGTATATATAATAATGCTCATATTTAAGTAAAGCCTAACAAAGAAAACAAAAATATAAAATTACGAGGAAAGATACGTAGACGTAAAGATGAAATTGGTTTCTAAAGATATGGATTACGAGGAAACGATAAACACAATTTAAAGCCAAAAACCTTGTTCAAGAGCCAGCTAGCTTGAAAAACATAGTTCACCAACTTGGTATACTATGTCTATTTCTTCATAACTGTACAAATTAGAGTCTATGAAATTGACTTGGGACTTTCTAAATTCCAACTTGTTTGTACAAAATTCCTAGCCTCGGCCCATACCCTACGACTTGTTTTCTTCAATTATTTAATTGGTTTTAGGTTGTCTTCGTCTTTGTATTGTCGAATTGATTGCATAGTTTATTCTACTTTATTGGCACCCAAAACTATACAATCTCTTACTTATTCGACGGCCTATTTAGTTCTTTTGCAAATTTGAACTTCAACTTCAATTTTTTTTAAAAAATTTTTAATACTGTTTAGCTCGTAATTGGTATTCTCCAAACTCTACATGTATTAATTCTTATTATAATACACTCTAAAATTTATAACTATTAAATTAAATCATAAATTAAAGAAAATGAAGAGACCCAAATGATATTTTACTATTAGCTCAAAAAAAATAAAATACGAGGACAAAAGAGATATTAGATAGTATTAATAATTCTAACTCCATTGTTTAACGTAGATGACAAATTATATGTTTAATATCATTCTAATGTTGATAAATATGTACATAATTAAATCTCTCTAATAAGTTTATAGAAAAAATTTTGTTCGTTCTTATATATTGTACAAATTATAATAAGGTCTCAATTGTATTAAGATATGATAATTCTAGACTAATTATCTATTTATCATATTCTTTTGGGTAAAATTAATCATTTTTAAGATTAAGTGATCAAATAACCATGAGAGTACTTAAGAGATGAGCTTTATCCATATAAAAATATTTTAAAATCTTTTCAAGATTGATAGATAAATATTTTGTTAGATTTATGTTCAATTTACAAGATGAGAAAATACTTAGTTTTTCCTAAATTGGTCATTTAAATTTATTTTTCAAGCATTCAATAGTTTTTAGAACCTCTTTAAGAGTTGCAATTATGTTCACTATTGACATATACTACTACAATAACAAATTTAGATTCTTATTTCTTTATAAATATTCATAGGCATATAAGATTACTAATAAATCATTATTTTATCAAATATTTGATCAAGCAATTGATCACATGCACCAAAATTGTTTCATTCATATAAAGATCCTTGTAGTTTGATTAAGAAAAGACGATCTTTTGATTTACATGCTTCAAGATTTTAAATCCTTTAGAGATTTTTATATAGATATTAATGTCAAGTGACACATATAAATAAGTTGAAACTACATCTATAAGATAAATATTAAGTTTTTCTGAAATTGTTAAACTTAATGAAAATTAAAACGTAATTTTATTCATAATAGGAGAATATTTTCATCAAAGTCAATTCCAAGTCTTTATGAGAAACTTTGAGTAACGAGTCATACTTTATATATATTATGATATCTTTATTTTAATTATGTTTCCTTACAAATATTCATTTATATCCAACGAGTTTGACATCTTCTGGTGTTTGGACTGTATGTTTAAATACTTCACATTTGGTAAGAGAAGTCCGTTCTACTTGAATTGCTTCTTTCCATTGGGCTAATCATGCATTTGTCTACATTCATCAATAATTTGTGGGGTCATACTCATATTTTATAATTTCAATAGCTATTGGAAAGGAGGATACATTATCAATGATTATTTTATTGTGATCCCACATTTCTCCTGTATATCCGTAACTTGTAGATTTTTTTTAATTATTATTCATTTTTAAGGGTAAGTTCTTTTTTAGGGGTTTGTGTCACTTTAGAGATTTATGTCACTTTAAAGACAAATTTTTATTAAATAATAATTAACTCTTTTGGAGCAAGTGGTTCATAAAATGTTGGTATATTTATTGCTCGAACATTATTTTTAACAAGTTCTTGATTTTAAAATTTTCTTTTTCGTAAAATAATGTCTTTCGAATTAATTGATCTACCAAGCTTTTGGCATACAATATAAGATTCTTTTACTGCCTTATGACTATATTATTTTTTAAAAAATAATTACCTAGCTTGATGTATTAGCAGTTGGTTTATATGATTTTGTCTCTCATGCAGTATCAGCAAATTCATCCATTAATTAATTTGAAATTTGTAAAAGTTGATTTATCCTTCATAATTCATTTTAAAATTGATTAGTATGAGGATCAAAATGAGATGTATTAATTATTTTGTAAGAAAATTAATGCCTTACTTTAGGAGGCGTTTTCTTTTTTCTTAATGATAGGAAAACTATTTCATCAAAATGACGATCCACAAAACGTGTTATAAATAGATCATTCGTTAGGGGTTTAAGATATCTGATAATAGAAAGTGTGTTAAAACTAACATAAATTTTCAAACGAAGTTGGGGTCTTAACTTAGTATGTTGTGAAGAAGCTAAAAAAAAATATACAATATAAGTAAAAGTGCGTAAATGAGAAATATCTAGTTGATGACCAATTACAAGTTGTAATGGAGAATATTGATGATAGACAGTAAGTTTAAGACGAATTAATGTTGCCACATACAAAATAACATGTACCAGTGCAAATATTGTTAATTCGATATGCAATAATAAAGTTCGTGCAATTATTTGGAGTCGCTTAATGAATGATTCAGATAATCCATTTTGTGTATGAACATGTGGGACATGGTGTTATACATTAATTCCCACTGATGTGCAATTGTCACGTCACCGCCTGTAGGGTCCACACATGATAACTGTCACAAACTCCCGAACACATTTTAAATCCTTAAACATGTCCCTTAGGCCTGTAAGGTTGCTTGGGTACCTGTCTCCTGTATAACCATTTTCATAAACTTGTCTCTTAGAGACAGTTTTAAATCATTTCACAAATAAAAATATATTTTATTTATAAATATTACAGGAAACTCAATAAAATACAATATTTTATATTCATAATTAAATACATATAACAGTTTCTCAAAACATATCTAGTGGATTAATCTATACAGTCTGTGAGTCAAGAATAACAATGATACTTGAGGGCGTTACACCCTTAACGATCACCACCACAAATTATTGTTCTTGGCTACGCTTGATTTTCTAAAACTAGAAGGTAAGCAGGTGAGTATATGGGGATATATTCCGTGAGTGGATAAAAATATATTTAAAAAAAAACATTTATAAATGCACGTAAAACAATTTTATTTAAACAAACCATGGCCTGTTATTCAAAATCAACGGGTTGGCTCATTTTTCCGGTAGTTACCTTAGTCGTGGTAACCTTGAGACTATCAGTGAGCTTTATGCATGGAAAACAATGCTCATTTAATAAAAATAATTCTTTTCAATATAAGAATGCATGATAATTTTACAAAATCGGCCTACTACTGACATTGGCCTTTATTAATCATGAGGTGATGTTCATGATTGTCCTCGACAATTACGCAAATGGGCAACCTATAACATCCTCCCATATAACTGCCCCACCTGCAGTGCACTCACCTAGGCGGCCTCTTTATAGGTTCGTCCCTAGGCTACTTCCTTTTAACTACAGTCATATACAATCCTGGCCCTTAATCACATAAATATCCATGTACCAGTCATTTATAACACATTATTATCAACAATTTCATTTTCAATATCAAACATGGCCTCATGACCAAACATATATTTACATTTCTTGGCCTCATAGCTACATGCATATTAAATCAATTTATAGGTCATTCATATTTATTTCAAATCAACAATAAATAGACTATTTCTTAATTCTTAAAACAATAAGTTTTATAAAACAATTGAATAATTTAAAATATGTAAAAATAATCAACTCTCACAGCTAAGGGAGGCTTACTACTCCCACAATTAATCCTTGCCCATTAAGTTCCACTATCAAATGTTCGCCGCCTAATATCTCACATGCATAGTCTCATGAATTTCAATATTCCAAATAATTATAACATGCATTAATTGCAATTATCGTAAATAACATGTTTAGAACTTCTTAATTTGACACATTTCACTTCACAAGACTTTACTAATTAGGCCATTTATCTGATTCGCAACAACGAAATCCCATAGTAGTAATTATTTCTAATTTGTATTTTTGTTTAAGACGACTATATTTATTCGCAACAACATTTAACGTGTATATGTCATCATTAACTTCCATTTACCGCAATTCTATACAAATTTACATTTTCGTCAAATATAGATACGATTATTTCAAACGACAGTCAACGCATATTCAGTGTCATATTCTTCCAATTATCACCATTCAACATAATTATATGTTTCTTATGCAAAAATCAAATATAAATTTGGATGAACAGTAAACCCAAAATATCAAATATTACAAAATGTTAAAATTGAGCCTATAATGTGTTAATAGGCTTACTGATAACTTGTCTAAATCCTTAGAAACCTTAATTTGTTATTTACACAAAAAAAATCCCAAATTTGATTCAAAATTCATTTTTCTTCTTCACTTATTGTTACATTTTCTAGCTAAAATGTGGTACCAATGCGAAGAGGAGGTGACAGAGAGTCATTTGGTAGTGGAAAGTTGATGGAAAATAGAATAAATGAAGAGAAATGGAGAGGGAGAGGGAGAGGGAGAGAGAGAGAGAGAGGGAGAGGGTTTTTAAGTTTTTAGAGAGAAGAGAAAATGAAAAACTATTTGGAGGGCTTTGTACATGTAGAAAATGGGCAACAAGACCAAATTACCCTTAAAATCTTTAAAAAAATATGAAAAAAACATGTTTTTCTAGCGAACCGGCTGATCTTTTCCAGAAATCAATCGATAGGATTTGCTACAGTGCTGCTACAGTGCCGCTCAAAACAGTCGACCATTTTCTCCATCCGGTCAACCGATTCCAACATAGCTACTGCCGGTCTACTATTTTCTCTATCCGGTTGATCGGTTGCTACAGTGACTTGCTACAATACTCCTTTGCTATAGTAACTCAGTTTTTACTGTTTGAAAATCTAGTAATTTAGTCCTTGAAACTTTGTAGTTTGATCCCTTTTTATTATTTATTTATTTGATTTAATTCCTATTATTCTTTGAGCCAACTTAATTTTTCTTATATTATGAGCTGACTTTGCTTGCCTAAGCCTTATTAATGTATCAATTTATCTTAAACAATGCATGTGTGAAGATGAATGTCAATAAATGACCATTTTATTTTTATGTTCGAGGAATAAAGTTTACAATTCTATTCCCCTTAGAAAAATTTTGTCCTTAAAATTCCACTTTCCATGATCGAAATTCCATTACCAATCTAATTATCGCTAAGAATTCAAAATTTGACGCACCTGGTTAATGAAATAAGTAGGGGTAGTGTTGTCGCATCTGATGCTCGAGCATTTGTTGGATCTCTAGAGGCAATTCTAGTCTGTATGCTATTGAAATAATTATCTTGATGATTGTGAAAGGTCCAATATATCGAGGATGAAGCTTCCCCAATTTTTGAATCGAATCACGTCATTCCAAGGCGATATCTTCAGAAATACCATATCATCTACATTAAATTCTAAATCTCTTCTTCAGTGATTAACATAGGACTTCTACCTATCTTGTGCCACTTTTAATCTTTTGCGAATTATTTTTACCTTTTCTGAGGTCATCTCGATCAATTCAATATTTTTAAGTTTCTTTTCACCCACTTTATTATAACATAACGGTGTTCTGCACTTCCTTCCACAAATGCAACGACTTGGGCAGTTTAGACAGTGTTAAATCTTCCAAATTAGAGAATGCAACATTTTCATCAAAGAAAGATTATATTGAATCATCAGTCAGGAAGTTCTCCTCTGAGGTTATTTCTTAAGTTCATTGTTTGCTTTCATGTGTACAAGTGTAGAATTGGAGATAAATGTTTCCATATTTGGGCAATTTTCAATCCACAAATGGGATAAATAGACTAGTTCAATTATATTCCCTATGAAGTTGTAGACTCTTTTAAGTTTTGGAAAATATACGAGCTTTAGCTCTCGAAGTTAAGGAAATAGTGGCCCAAAATATGGATTAGCATTTAACTTTTCCAAATGAAACACCTCATCTAATGAATCATAATTCCTTACTTCTAAAATTTCGAAACTATTCAACAACTATAGCAAATCAACTAGAATAGCGCTTGGCATAAATGCTTTGTCATCCACCACTAGACAATGTAAATTGCTGAAGAAGCTGACCGGAAGTGCTTTGCCACACCATATGTCTTTCAAATGTTGAAATTGAGAGAGTTTCAAATACTTTAAACCAATGGATCTAACCATTTCTTCAAACAACTTTTGTATAGTGGAATTAAGGTTACGTTCCCAATGTTCTTCTTATGTCAGTTGAACTTTGTCTAATTTAGGCATGCGTAAGACTCTCTGAGAAAAATAATTCATGCTTGGGCATCCGTGCACACTACTTGTTCCAAAGATGGAAATTCAAGAGTATTATTTCTCAAATAAAAGCTTCTAAGTCTTGGTAAATTATCAAGTTCCAAATATTCCAATTGGATGAAAACAATAGGATCCTCCTTCACTTGATCTTTTCTAACATCTAACCCTATGAATTTTTTTTCTTTTATTTTTATCTTTTTGCAATCAATTATTTTCATTCTTTCAAGTCATGTAAGACTTTTAGTTGTTGAGAGTGTCGTTAAGTTTTTCAACCTGTCGCATTTTGATATTTCTAGATTCCTCAAACTGGGGAATGCAATCTTATAATGATTAGCCAAAAATACAGATTGTTGGCTCTCCGTTTTCCGATTCAACAATTCTAAGCGAATTTCACTACTAAATCTTGCAAGTTTTGGAAAATTCGAGAGCACTAAATAGTCAAGTTTGGAAACACCAATAACTCAATCATTTATTCTTCATTTCTAATTCCTAACTCTGTGGTATGGATTACACCTTCTTCACATCCTCGTATCATAAGTTCTTTAGTTCTTTTCAACAACATTTTCATCCCATTTCCTAAGTAAATGCTTTTATCTAGTCTGTTGGGATTCAAGATTTTTTGAGGTTTCATATTTACAATACTAACCAATACATCCCCACTCCTCTCCTACAAGACAGCAATAGCCCAATCACAATGTTCAAAGGTTAGTAAGAAATTCAAGTGATGAAGGTAATGAATGGAGATGAATCTTGGTTAACTTTAAAACTTTGAGTTCAACCACCTCATCAAACAAGAGGTTTGAGATTTCTAAAGGGTGTTTTCATGAACAATATAAACAACTTGAGTTTCGGACATTCCAACCTTTCAGGAAGCTGGTAATTATCTCTATATGATAGAGAAATTGTAGTTGGATCTTTTTGTATAATATTTTCGAGCACTTCCTTTAAGCTATCAACATTGAGAATTTTAAACATAAGCTTGTCCGCAATAATTGATACAACAACAGTATGAATGATGTCATGCATTTTAACATCATCTTCAGTGTCACCATCTCATGTTTCCAACTTATATGTGTGGGCACACATGTGGGTAGATTGATTGAGTGTTTTCTACATTAAATTCTACTAAAATAGTCATATTATTACCCTTTACAGAATCCAGCAATAATGTTTAAAATGGTTAAAGCACACCCTAGCCAATGATTTTATTAGAATACAATTGAAGTATTTAAATTCTTATGTCTTAATGATAACCTCTTAAGCTTAATATTTACTATAACAATAAAATGACAACAAATAAATTATGCAGAGAAATTTCTCCATCATCATTCATCAATTCCTATAAATGGATAAAAGTTTCTGTCAGTTATACAATACTACTTAACCTAACAATTCTCTTAGCCATGTAAAGGTAGCAAGTAATTCACTAACAACTTATACAATTCAATTCCTTTTTAGACATGACCAATAAAATTAACTGAACAATACGGGCAGCAGAGCTGACCAATTAACTCTTGACCTTCTGCTCACACTGGTCTAACTTTTGATATATCCTTTACCAATCATGAAGCTATCAAACCTTACTTTCAACTTCATAGCTCTACCTCAATTTTAGGTGTGCTTTTGGTGGAAACTTAATATACTATATATATATATATATATATTCAATAGGTATTGATCCTCTTCACATTTTCTCTTTATGAAGTATAACTTCCATGCCACTATCATTCCTTAGTACCATCATTTACTTGTTGATTTAATTCTCATATTCTCATTATATTTATTATTATTATTACCCCTCACTTGTACTGTAAGGGGTGTGGCCACCCTCTAGTCTAACCCCGCACTCTGCAGTATTTTATCATTTTTCAGTCTACCTCGGGACAACATTATTTCTTAATGAAATAACTATAGAATAAAGATGTAAGTACTTCCAATCTCTTTACACAAACTCGGCCTACCTAAAATGGAAACTAGTTCGATTTTTACCAAGATTCAAACTTAATCAAATCAACACATCATGTTGGAATATACATCAAGATGACATTATTTGCTACAAAAAGAGTTTATAATTTCAAAGCCTATATATATATATATATATATATATTGGTGATGATCAATCCATAAGACTTGACTCACTTATTGTTTACTGAGTACTTTTTAAAATTCGATAGAAATCGGGTAAAATAATTTCAACATGAGTTTCAACACATTTTCAACAATATTTTTCAAAACCATGTTCTGATACCAATCTAATTGTCACGTAACCGCCCATGGGGTCCACATGTGATAACAACCATAGACCTTCGAGACAAATTATAAATCCCTGAACATGTCTCTTAGGCCTGTAAGGCTGCTTGGGTACCTGTCCCCTATATAATCATTTTCATAAACTTATCTCTCCAAGACAATTTCAAATCATTTTACAAATAAAAATATATTTAATTTACAAATATTATAGGAAACTCAATAAAATACAATATTTTCCATTCACAATTAAATACATACAACAGTTTCTCAAAATATACTCAGTAGACTTATCTAAATAGTCTATGAGTTGAGAATAACAATGTTGCCTGAGGGTATTACACCCTTAATCGATCACCACTACCAATTATCATTCTTGACTATGCTTAATTTCCTAAAATTGGAAGGTGAGGGGTTAAGTATATGAGGATATACTCCGCGAATGGATAAAAATATATTTTTAGAAAAAACATTTATAAATGCACATAAAACAATTTTATTTAAGCAAACCATAGCCTATTATTTAAAATCAACGGGTTGACTCCCTTTTTCGGTGGTTACTTTGGCCGTAGTAACCTTCAAACCGTCAGTGAGCTTTATGTATGAAAAACAATGCTCATTTAATAAAAACATTCTTTTTAATATAATAATGCATGATAATTTTACAAAATAGGCCCACCACCGACGTTGGCCTTGAGAAGTCACATGGTGATACTCATGACTGTCATCGACAATCCTGTAGATGAGCAACCCATAACATCCTCCCATATAACTGCCCTACCTATGGTGCACTCACCTAGGCGGCCTCTTCATTGGTCCTTCCCTAGGCTACTTTCTTGTAGCTACAGTCTTATACAATTCTGGCCCTCCCAGCCATATCACTAAAACAATCACATAAATATCCATGTACCAGTCATTTATAACACATTATTATCAACAATTTTATTTTCAATATCAAACATAGCCTCATTGCCAAACACATTTTACATTTTTTGGCCTCATAGCTACATGCATATCAAATCCATTTACAGGCTATTCATATTTATTTCAAATCAATAATAAATACACTATTTCTTAATTCTTAAATAATAAATTTTATAAAACAATTGAATAATTTAAAACATGTAAAAATAATTCACTCATAGCTAAGGGAGGGTTACCACTCCTACAATTAAATTTGACTTATTTCATTTCACGAGGCTTTACTAACTAGGCAATTTATCCAATTTCCAACAACGGAATCTCATGGCTGTAATTATTCTTAATTCTCTTTTTCGTTTAAGACAACTATACTTATTCTTAACAACATTTAATGTGTATATGTCATCATAAACTTTTATTTACCACAATTCTACATAAATTAACATTTTCGTCAAATATAGATACAATTATTTCAAACGACAGTCAACACATATTCAACGTCATATTCTTTCAATTATCACCATTCAACATAATTCTATGTTTCCTATGCAAAAATGTTAAAATTGAACCTATAATGGGTTAATAGGCTTACCAATAACTTGTCTAAGCCCTTAGAAACCTTAATTTGTCGTTTACACGCAAAAATCTCAAATATGATTTGAAATCCATTTTTCTTCTTCGCTTATTGTCGCATTTTCTAGCCCAAATGTGGTATCAATGCAAAGAGAAGGAGACAGAGAGTCATTTGGTGACGAAAATTTGACGAAAAATGGAAGAAATAAAGAGAAATAGAGAGTGAGAGAAAGTTTTTTTCTAGAGAGAGAGAGAGGGTTTTTATGTTTTTAGAGAGAGGAGAAAATGAAAAACTATTTGGGGGGCTTTGTATATATAGAAAATGGAAAAAGACCAAATTACCCTTTAAATATTTGAAAAATAAAAAAACTCATTTGTCCAGCAAACCGGTCGACTAGATTTGCTACAATGTGCTACAGTACGCTACAGTGTCACCCAAAACGGTTGACCGTTTTCTTCATCCGGTCGATCGGTTGCGACAATTACTTGCTGCACTAACTCTATTTTTATTGTTAGAAAATTTTGTGATTTAGTCCCTGAAACTTTGCAGTTTGATCCATTTTTATTATTTATTTATTTGATTTAATTCCTATTATTTTTTGAACCAATTTAATTTTTCTCATATTATGAGCTGACCTTGCTTGCCTAAGCCTCGTTAATGTGTCAATTTATCTTAAACAATGCATGTGTGAATATAAATGTCATTAAATAATCATTTTACCCTTATGTTCGAAGAATATGGTTTACAGCAATAATCATCAAATGTTTAAAAAGTAAACTCACTAGTATTATCTAGACGTATAGTCTTGATCGAATAATTAATTGTGCCCTTAATTTGATAATTTGTGCAAAATAATATAACAAATGCAACAATACGAGTAAATAATAAACAAAAATATGACTGAAGAACAAATGCACCAAACTAAATCATAAAATAGGGAAATGGACCAGTAGGTGGGTGAATAGACCCACGATGTCTCCTTCAATTCTCTGTAAAAATAATTGGGACTCAAAATCAATTTTATTAGATGATGGTCTAAACACCAATTTTCCTTGTAAGCAAGCGATCCAAATATTCTCATTGAAAAATAAAATCTTCTGGTTCTTTAATGAGTGTCTAAGATAATTCTCAATGATTATAATCTCCTGGTTCTTTAATGAGTGTCTAGGATAATTCTCAATGATTATACTTATCATTATAGATCCTGGATGACTAAGATGGTCATCCAATAACATAAACATATTTGGATCAATGAACTTCTAGTTCATTATTACCTAACTCTCAATTGCATTTGTGATTGTATAATACAACCAAGATGATAAAGCTGGAAGCCTTTCTAAAATGCATTTCTTACAAGAGACATTAGAAGTAACGTAGAGATATTCTATATAATTCTCATTTAAAGTCTTTATATGATATCCATTTCGGTTGATATTCTTAAAACTAAGCAAATTTATTTTAGATACGACTGAATATAAGACACTATAAATGCATAATCTCGTTTCACTTGCTAACAAGATTATAATTCTTTCGGAGCTTTCAATCAAGTTTGCAGAACCTAGTATGATATTTATCTTAGCTTCAATCTTTGTAAGCTTTGAAAAATATTTCTTATCTCGAAGAATAATGTGCATAGAGGCATTATTAGCAAAGCATATATCCTAAATTGTCATTTCTATGAGAAATAATCCATTTTTATCCATATCCTTTGATTGAAGAAGAGTTTCACATTAGTCATTAATAAAATATAAACCATAAATATATTTGACATAATGGCAAAAGGAGTTTTACATTAGTGATGAACAATATATATATATATATATATATGAGATAATATTTAAATTATAATTATGATCAACTACCTTTTCTTTGATTAGAGATATCAAGATAAAAAAGATAAAAAAGATATTATAGTTGCAGTGATGACAACGATTGTCATACTTTTAAAATTCAACTTATAGTAGTTATGTATATTTTTGTGCTTTTTTATTGAAAAAAACTTATGACCACTACATGGGCAATAATATGTCTTTTCACCATGTTGATGATGTTTATTACTATTATGTGTGTTTACATTCGCTTTTGATAGTGTAAATTTACATTCACTTATAAGAACGCTAAACAAATAAATAAACATGATCCTTAGTAAGAAAAAGAGATTAAAGTAATTTCAAACAATTTTTAAATATATACTTACAAAATTATTATGAAAATACGACATTAGAGGTGAAAAGTAGGGAATGTATTCTTTAGTATATCATTTTCAGTAGTGTTTGCACTGTACAATTTCTGTTATGAGCTATTTATAATTAAAGTTAAGTTATATTTAGAAATAGTTTTGCAATATTATAATCTTGTGGAGCATATCATGTCTTTACTTTCGAAGGAATATATCTCTTTAGTGGTCATAATCAAGTTCAAATGAGCAAAAAGAAAAGAAAAACATAACTTTCAATTTTTATCCTGCAAAAACATTAATTTTTCCTTTTTGAATAGTGCCTTCCAGGCCCATGACATTGACAATACATTTTAACATTTGAAGAACATGAAATGATAGTAAGAGTATATAAACATTCTTAAAACTACAAGTTCATGATATTTTGTAGATTTAAAATTTCAGGTTATAGAATGGTAATTAATATTGAGAACTTTAGGCTATGATTTCAAAGTTGTTTTCAGAACTTTAGATTCTAATTTTAAATTTTAGAATTTTAGGTCTGATTAATATGATTGAGTTTTAGAACTTTAGGTTCTAATCTTCTTCTTTGTTTTACAAATCTTAGATTGTAATAATAATATTTAGCAGTACATATACGTTGATAATAATGTAACTTGAAAGAATAAATATTAAAAATAACAACTCAAAATAATTATTTAAGAAATATTATATCAATATTACTATTAAAAGTAAAATGCAACAAAGAATAACACAAACATATGCAGTGTGATATCCTTAATTTTTGATGTGAAAATTCAATTTAATGAAAATCACATAGTATATATATAAGGACAATTGCATAAAAATAAAAACATATACACAACATAATAATATAAGGATAATATAAAATGAAAGTACTCAAGTAGAATAAGAAGAAATTAAATACATCATGTACCAGGATCTTGTTGATAATATGTTATTAATACTTTGTTAAAGTACAAATGAAAAAATAGTGGGGTATAAATGATATCTCACACTCAAAAGTAATGTTGTTTAACAAGCTCGAACCAGCGGTTTTGGGCCAGTTCGGTCTGGGTTGAGGAATCGGAGAAGATGAAACAGACCCGAATTGGAAAATATGGTGGGTCGGTTCCACGATTCAAAGGTGATGGAACCTGACTGGAACCAATGATGGAATTGATAACGAGCCGGGCTGGTTCCGGTTTGATTTCTATTTCGAGTCGGTTCCGATTTTCGTTTTGATATTGGTTTCGATTCCAATTCTAGACCGGTTCGAATCCTGTTCGTCATACAGTTTGATTCTGATTGATGAAATAGTTTGTCAGGTTAACCTTTTTTTTTTTTTTTTATCAATTTAATTAAAATTAAACAAAGATTTTTTTTATAAATTATCAAAAATTAAAAAAAAAATACTGCCGACGGTATTAATTTTTATTAATTAATTAAATAGTGACAAAAATTAAAAAATTAATTCAATTTCATGCAAGTGTCCAACCGTCTTTGCATCTCAATAGTTATAACTAGTCTAATGTGAATAATATAATGTGATCTTGCAAATATTTAATTTAAGTTTAATTATGTCATTAAATTATAATTAAAAGTGTTAATAGATAAGTCTTTGACTTTTCACGTAACAATAAATAAGAACATATTTTAATCGTTAATAACATTAGAAATTAAAGTGTATTATTATTCATTATTTTGTCAACACTTAAATGTGTGTTTATTGTTTTCTCAATTATAATTTTGTCACACCCCAGTAAATTTGTATCGTGATGGCATAGAGGTAGCGATATTCTATCCCTATAAGCCTCAGACAAAACTCGTAATGTAGATGAATATAAATCATATTTCTGAACTCATACATATATACTAAGGGCTTTATGCCCATCTATAAACTCATACACATATGCTAAGGGCTCCATGTCCATCAACATCATGCCATGCATATACCAGGATACTCATAACAAAAGAGTGTATGTACAGAAACATACAAAAATTACATCATAATGTGTATATATTATTGGGCGTTATGCCCAATATACAAAACAGACAAAAATAATAACTCTTAAGTGACTGTATGAAGAATATGGAATTCCAATGCTCTTCTAAAATATTTCTTAGAATCTTCACCTAGAAGGAAATTCTATAATCACTAGAAACTATGGTGGGATGAGTTTTGGAAAAATCTCAGTGTGTGGATACTGAAATGATAAATTTTGAGTAAATTTGGTTTTGACATAATATATGTTTAAAGTTAAAATTAATTTTAGATATAAAACGTATTAACAGGACATCCACTGCATACTATTATAAATCTAGAATTATAATTTTAAAGAGTCAAAAAATAGAGAAATATGAATATATGTGTACAGATTTCGGGTCAGATATTAGACCGCCCTTTGCCCCTTTCTTCTCACATGTATTGATACCTTCACAGAACATAATTCATAATGTGCTTTCAGAGCACATAACTTCTTCCCTTATGTCTATCGGCTAAGGTTCAGTAAAAATTAAAATAACGGCTAGCATAAGGTCAAAAACACAAATTTTATTTTCATATAAAACATAATGTATATACATATAACTCAAAATTATTATGTTACAATTAAACACAGTGGCTGCTTCCTGACCTCAAAATTAGTATCTCAATAATTCTTCTACAATAATATATGCAGCTCAAAGTAAGTTTTATTTTTCATATAAAGCATAATATAAATCAATTTATTTGTTACGAGTTTAACAATTAAATCTCAAATAATACTTTAACTTAGATAAAAATAATTTTTAAAAAAATAGATATCCACTCACTGGTGTTGCCAAAATCTGAATAGAAATCGGATTATTATTGGCTGCCTGACCGTTTCCTCGGCGTATCTATAACATATTTATACTAATTATTAATGTAATAATTGAAATACATGTGCTTAATATTAACTACGACATTAATATACAATAAGGTTTCTCCTCTTTTTGAATTTTATTTTCTTTTACAATTTAAATCTAATGATTAATAATTAAGGTATCGATTATACTTAATTCACTATTACTAACCAATTTCGCATAATAACACATTATTTTGAAATCTAAATCAAGCGTGAATGCTATTGCCACTCATATCTTTTAACAAAGTTTAATTTTACTTAATCTAACAGCTAATCGGTTTAATTCTAGTATAAACAAGTATGATCGAAAAATTATCTGTGATGAACAATAATGAATAGTACTATTATTGAAAAATTATTTGAAATACAAAAATAAGATAACAACAGTGCGGAGAATTATACCGAGGGGTCAATTTAACACTAAGACGTCTGATTTGCGAGTAAAATCCCTAAATTATAAATAGTAATATTATTCTTTTCCTGGCTTAATTGTCGACCAAATCACTCAAACGAAGTTATTAAAATGTAGTCTGTGTCGTGTACGTGTGATTAGCAGAAAAAAAACTTTAATTAGTTTGAAATTGAGTAATTTGAAAGAATTTGAAAAAAAATTAAAATGAAGAAAGAAATGGGGTTACGGGAAAAGAAGAAGACGAATGCTCAATTTTGTTTTTTGCCTAGCTGAAATCCAAATTAAAATGTAAAAAACTATTGATTTGCCCTTAAAATTTAAAAAGAAATTAAATAGAAAAATGGTAAATATGTCAATTGCTATTTTGCTATACATGTACTGCGTTCCAAGCTTTGATTCTCTCTCATATGATCACAAATTTAACAAATTTGAATCATATCGATCGTTATTAAGTTCTCTTTCAATAGAAATAAACTGTTTATTAATCAAAATTTTCAATCAACGCTAATTTTCGTTTGAAAGTCAGGTGTGTGGATAGAGTGTTAAGGAGAAATTTTCTAAACTTATCAAAATGTTATTAAATCATTTCCAATATTTAATTAAATATTAATACGGAGTTATTAGCTCGGTTTTCAATACCCTGAAATAAATTTATAAAATGATAAAGTTTTCTCTTGTGTATAAAATGACTAAAAATCCCTTAGTTTAAATTTTAGGGTGTTACTAATTTATTCAATAAAAGTTATTATAAAATGCATGTTTGTTCATAATTCTTTGTTTGCTTGAATTTATGTATTATAATTAATAAACAAATTCACATTTTATAAGATAAGAACGTTTTCATCAAGTGGATAATATTATAAAAATATTTTGTATTAACATTTATAATAATATTTATATATGTTAATATTCTTTGTATAATAAAAATTCAATTTAATATATAAAATATATAACAAAATGTAAAAAATTATTAATTTTTTTATCTTAATTATTGTTAATGGCGGGAGGTTTATATTTTTCATCAAAAGGTAGCATGTGAGTTTTAAATTTTAAATTTTAAATTTTTACATGACTATTGATGATTAAAAATAAAATAAAATAAAATAAACGGTAATGATCTATCATTTAAAGTGATTAATTATGTCCCCATTTAAAAAATAAAAAAGAATTAGAAAACTCAATAAGATGTATAAAATTCTATTTTGTATATAAAAATATGAAAAAGAAAAAATTAATCCTACATACATACTCTAGGTGTATTTTAGTTAAACTAAATTAATTTAAAATTACTAAGAAAATTTAAGTATTGTGTTGAGATGAAAAAAATTGAGTTGAGAGAAATTGAGTAAGTAAAAGAAATAATTTGAAGAAAGAAAATAGATGATTATTTATAAGAGAAAAAAGATTAAAAATTAAAAAAAAAATCTAATTAAAACATTGCAAATTGGAACGTTATAAATAAAGTGTAAATAAATTAAGGAATATATATAGGTCATGCATGTGAATGAATAATTAATTGATTTATTGAATATTATTAGACAATTGAATTTGATTGATGGGTGTATTGTATATTAAATGCTCATAATTAGTCTATTCTTAATAAAATTCAGATATTATTTTATATTTTTTATATTTCATTAGGTAGTATCAAACTATTAATTGAATTCATAACTTAGTGGTAGAGTATTTGACTTTAGATTAAGTGGTTATAAGTTCGAATTTTGAAGGGAACAATTTTTGTTTTTTAAGGGTTGAACCGGCAGTTTGATCTAGGTTTAACTCGTCGAGTTTATTAACATAACACGCTAGGCCTCCGGTTTTAAATAGTTGAAACCGGCATGGTCTGAATTTTGGGTCTAGAATCGACCCGGCCTATGTAAATAGTAGCCCAGACCAGTTCGGGTTGGGTTGGTTTGGTTCACCGACCAACCTGGCCCATTGGACACGATTACTCAAAAGGTGAATAAAATAAAATAGAAGAACATAAGCATTAGATGCTAGGGTGTGCAAAACCGGTTTTGGTTCTAGTTTTACTCGGAATTGGAACCTACTTTAAATAATTCGATTCCTAAATTTTAGAACTGGAATCTACTTTGTTTAAGATGATATCATTTTTTCCGTTTTAATTCAGTTCCGATTTAAAAATAGAGTACCATATTTATCAATTATCTTAATTTTTCTAATTTTTAACTCCATAAAAAAAATCTTAAAAAAATTAAATTAATGAAATTAAATTATAAAAGTATTGTATACATGACAAAAAATTTAGTGAACGAAAGAGAAGAGAAATAAATTCTTAAAGAGAATTGATAGATTACAAATTATTAAAAAAAATTATATTATTACTTAAGTTAATATTATACATCACTAAAAAGAAAAATTTATTAAATTTTTTTTATGATTGTACAATTATATATCGAATAATATTATACTACGTATTTATTTATTTATTATAATTGTTAATTTGTTTAACAATTTTAAAATAAATATATACACATCACTATTTTATTAAATTATTATACAAATAATATGATAAATTAAGTTAAATAAAACATTATAAATACATTGATTAATTTTTTCTATATAATTCAACAAACAAAGAATATTCTTTTTAATAAATTGTATAACTTTATATATGTAGTTCAATAATTAAGAATTTGTATTTGAAAATGAGGTTCATTTGGCTTAAAAAATAATTTTTTTTATCTTTAATTCGAACCGATTTTTTGTTCGGTTCTGATTCTACAATCTTTAGAACTAAAATCTACCTTAAAAAAATCAGTTTTTGATTTTTTAGAATTAAAACCTACCCTAAAAGAATCGATTTTGATTTAAAATTAATTTTTTAGATTCAATTCTTAACGATTTTGGATCGTTGCACCCTAAACGCTAGTGGGAAAAAGTTACGATGGAGTATATATATTAATTTATGTCACCCATATTACCAATAAAATTGATGTAGTTGTTTACCTATTATGACACGGAGACACTCATAATTCTAAAGAGGTGAAAATCCACAACCGTTACAACGAAATCTATATAAAATGATATTTGTATCGCTATTATTAAAATATTATTTAATTGTTAATTTGTTCTATTTTTTATTTATGCATTTCAATATTGATATTTTTGATCAGGTATTTATTGTAACTCTAATTAAATTAGTACTATTATAACATTAGTTCATTTTTTTTTAACCGTATAGAGAGGTATCTAGTCCTAATTGATAGATTTGTCATTAAAATAAAAATAAAAATACCACAAGCTTAATGATACTAAGTGCGTAAAAAGACATTAAATTATGTGAAAATTATGTTATGATTGTAAAAAAGTTCGGTATGTTAGCCAATAGGAAGAATTCTCTTTCATTTTTGTACTTAAATTTTTGTACGTGTTTTCATTTTAGGGACTTTTATTTACTCATTTTCTAACTAGAAGAAGTCTCGTTCAATAAAATTCAATTGAGCTATCTCTTCTCTCTAATGTTAGTTAGGTGCATTTGCTCCAATTTTTCCTCATTTTTATCACTTTTCTATCACTTTCAATCCAATCATATCTGTCATCAGTTGATTGACTAGTAGAAATTATATACAACATAATACCCAAAAAAATCAAGACATGCATGCATTATTTTTGTTAAATGATATGATTTTGACATTTCATTTCTTCACAAGCACGTCTGATGAGATGTGAAATAATGTTAAGAAGGGAAGTGTGAAATCATTGTGAGCATAATATATCTTATGACTCACCATGCAATGAATCAAATTAAGACTTTGTTTATTATTGTGGAATCGTAGTTTTAATATTATAAAATAAAATTATTAAATTTTTTTTTGTTATATATATATATATATTTTTTTTAAAAAAGTTAACAAAATATTTAGTAATACTGATCACTCATTTTTATATTAATATTTGATATTTTATAACAGGTGTAGCTTCAAAGTCATATAATCTTAATATAAAACGAAATCTAAATGTCAAATATAAATATAAAAATGAATGATTCTTACTAAAAATTAATATTATAAAATATTTTATAAAATTAAATAACAACACAACACCACCACCAGATATAACCAGAAAAAAAAAAAAAAAAAGAAGTTATTGCTGCCAATAACAGGTGACAAGCGATTGTATTATTGTAGGATGAACCCACCCAAATTGAGCCGCTTTCTTTGAATTAAAATGCGGATCGTATTCATTTGGACAAGTAGAGTAGAGCCAACCACGTCTGATAGAGCGCATTGCCATTTCATCTATCTATCGTCCTCACTTCAACACATTTTTCAACAATTAGATAATTTAACTTCAAATTTTTATTTAAAATCTTGATACAAATTTTCAATTATTCATCTCATCTATTTTAACGATTAATGTATTTTTTGCTAACCGCAAAATATATCACAATTTAAAAAAAAATTTTTTTTTTTGATGAATTTATCTATGCAATTCAACAATTTAAATTTAAAATAAAAAAGAATAATATTTAATGCTGCCAACTCAATTTTTGTACCTACCCTTAAATTATTTCATATCAATTACTCAAAATTACCAAAGTTAGTTTAAGAGAATTTCATCAATATTATATATATGCATGTATATAAATTAAAAAAATTGAATATTTAAAAACTCTCGTCAAATTAATTGAATGAATAAATATACGTAAATATATTAACCAAAATCTATAACACTTTTAGAACTTATTCTATGCAAAAATAAATTTATACATAATTGTATACAATATTTAAGATCTAGACCACAATCGACCCACTTGAATAATTAATATGTATATATATATATATAATATTGATTATTAAATTTTTTAAAAAATTAAGATTTATCAAATATTTTTAATGTTACGTTTTTAAAGTTAAATAAAAGTTGGACAGTATAAATATATTCATAATAATAAATCTTTCATTAACTTTAATATGTAGAGAACTCATATTCAACTTGTTTCTTTGTGGATGTTAATTAATTCAATTGGTAAAATTTGTTAAGGTGGCACAAGAGTTTTGGAATTCAAACACTACTCACACTGGATTAGGGAGTAATTTAGGTTATTTTTTTTTAAAAAAAAAATAAAAGAAAAATTCATAATATTATGGAGCTGCTTTGCACGTGCATATGTTTGTCATATTTAGTGTATTCATATGATAATATCTACCTAGGAAGTTACTTCACTACATATTATGATTAAATAAAGAAGAAAAAAATAAAATTGAAACATTAAGGTAGCATTTTTTTGTTTACTGATATTTGAATGCCTGAATCTGAAAATTTTATTTATTTATTGATAAAAAATATGGATATAAGTATTAAATTCTTTATTTTTAAAATAAAAAATATAAGAAAATCAATACTTTTACCTTTATAACCTTATTTGATATGTTTGATATTTGATAAAACATCTTAGAAAAAATATAAATAAAATAATTTTCACTTATATACAAACAAAATGAGGTTAATGTCAATTTTATTTATTTTTATATTATATGAATAGCAATTTTTTTTAATTTATAAGAAAACCTTTATAAATCTAAATTAGAATAAAACAAAAAATTAAAAAAATAATAATCATACTGCTTTATAATATCAAATTCCTTAAGTTATACTATTTATTATCGTAATTATTATTCATACTAAATAAAGAATAAAATTACGAAGATATTCAAGTTACAATAAAATCATATAATTAGACAAGATAATAATAATAATAATAATAATAATAATAATAATAATAATAATAATAATAATA
>JAXCLQ010035267.1:0-13442 GCA_035584115.1 Cedrela odorata | reverse complement strand
ATAATAATAATAATAATAAAATATCAAGGTTAAAACATAAATATATAATTTATAAATGCCAAAAATTAATTTTAGATCAAATATAAACTCTATTGATATTTTTTTATAGGACTTAATTAATATTTTACCATCTTCTTCACCTGACAACCTGTGAAACGGGCAAATGGGTTTTAAAATGGTTTTCAACCCGATCTGGCAAATTCAACCTCCAAATTTGGGGAAAAACACATCTTCATATTCTAATTCAATGGATTTTGCCAAATATACTCTCAATTTACCATGAATCCGATTGAAAATACACAAAATTAAGGATTTTCATCAATTCAAAAATTTACACATAACAACCCAGTAACATAATAAGTCAGTAAGGTTATGAACGAAATGATTGTCTAGGCTCTTATACCAATTGTTAGATTTATATAAATCTCTATAAATTAAACCAAATCACAACGAAACAGTAAATCAATCATATCGTCCATAACATACGAAATTCACAATAATCAATGGCTAAAGACATGTTAGAAGTAGCCATTGGATGCTGTGTGTCAATTTTAAGTTCCCAATTGCTTCAATTGGATCAAAATCAAGTGAAACCAGAAATTGAAATTGAATTCGGGAGACACTGGAAGAGAAACGAAAATGAGAGAAGAGAATTACTGCTTTCTGCCCTATATCCAAAAGTTATTGTGCTTAATAGGCCAGCCTAATGCATATACAGAACGAGAACAGGGACATCCTCCCGTGTATTAAACAAAAGTAACTCATCCTATTATAAATCATAAATTAATAAATACACTAAGATCATATTTGTACAAAAATTATACTACTATAATGAATGTAACAATAAATTGACTCAAGTACATAATGTGATCACAAATTATGAGTCAGTCACACATACTCCAATATATTTTATATTAGTCACATAATTTAATTTAAATTATAAAATTACATGAATGATTATGTTAGTCTACAATATGTGAGAAATAAATCCAACATATATACTTTAATATCAAAAGTTGTGGGGATTTTTTTTTTTACAGCAAATGAGGCATTCGAGAGGTTGGCTAATTTTGGATTATCGTCAAACATCATAATATATCTGACAAGAGAATATAACATAGAAACTACAACAGCAATTTTCTGCTAATTCTTGGGGCGTTTATTGTAGATTCTTATGTGGGTCAGTACTTGATGATCAGTTCTCAGTTGCAATACTAGCCTTTTGATAACCAATTTCAACCCTACAACTCTTTCGTTTGTAGACCATCATCATGTTGTGATGTTATCCTATCTTCATTCGTGTTGTCCTTTAGAGTTTAGACTCTTGTAGTTTCTAATTAAAGATTTTATTTTCTGTCCTATGCTTTCTTTCATTTCTTTGATAAAGACAATTTATCCTAAGGAAATAGAAGCCACAAAATACACGTCTCTTGAACTTGGAGCAATTTTTGTTGGCACTTTTGTCACCTAAGAAGCAAAGAAATGAATAGACTTATCTCTTTATTTATGGTAAAGGAAAATTAACCTAGTTAAAATTATTCAAAATAATTAGCCCATGCTCGTGATAAACAAGTCCAACCAGTATACCTCAAGCCCAAACTTACATTCATTAGTCACAATAGAAAATCAAGAAAAAGATAAAGAAATTTGTTAGCTGGAGAGGCTGTGTAGCAAGCATAGTGTCACAAGCCGACTTTTTTTTAGTCGATATTCATGTTTATGCGGTACTTACTAGCACATTCTAACTAGCAAGTCAGCCTAAATGAGTTTTCACATAACAAATTCAAGTAGGTTAGTTATCTACAAAAGTATATCAATAGTAGAAAATAAGCGGAAACAAGTCATTATCGTAATCCAACACAATCCGAGGTTTTCTTAATAAAATATGCGCAAGCATACAAGCCCTCAATGAGCGTATAAGCATTGAATACACTAGTGTCTTTACATATCCAGACAATACAACCGAGCTTAAATAATTCATGCAAGCATCACATTTCTATCTATCCAAAGGCGGAGGAGCACACAATAATGCCCCCAAAGTGCTGATGACCAAAGCTCTAATAAGGCATTTAACCATTCCCCTCTAAAGAGGGTTTTGAAACATTGCAGGTGTGGCATGAGGAGACATAACTTATGTCTCAGCTGTCACACCCCTAAATAGTACATAAAATGAATATCTCCAAGCTACAACGATGCCTCCCGACTTGCGGCCATGGGCTTACTAATTGGCTTTGGATAAGCAAATATGGTCGGCCTTTTACATTCTCCCCCACCTAATCTATTGGCTTCCTCGACGATAGCGCTATCTTGAAGTCTTCAATCTTCTGTTGAAACGGATCCAGTTCTTTGGCTCTCTCCCGGTTGATCTCTTCGTTATAATTTCTTTAACTCCTTTGAAGTTCTTCTTTAGTGGTTGCTCATTGATTTCCTTTTTTACTGGTTGATGGTGTTTAGAGTTCTTCATGTTGGCTTAGTATGGCGTTAACTTACTCACATTAAAGATCGGGTGCATCCTCATCATGGTTGACTTCTCAATCTTGTATAAAGCCTTCTCTACTTTGGTAATGACTAGAATTGGACCTCCTACCATGTCTTCCTTCAAGTTGTCGAAGACTTCTCTATGTTGTTTAGACTATTTCTATATCACACATTTCTTTAACAACTCGATCAAAGGTGCATCTTTTCTTACGTATCTCTCTACGAACTTTGAAAATCTTCACTTGATGGTAACTCGACCATAAATCTAACTTTGTAAAGTACCCTGCTGAACTCAATTGATCAAACAATTTCGTTAACGTGGCCATCAACTTACTGAGAGCTTTCTAGTTAACACACGACCGTATGCTCTCATCTTGCATCTTTCGGAACAACAATCGAGTTCTGAATGGTGCTTTTGACAGCCTAATGAAGCTGGCCTTCAACAGTTCATCTACTTACTCCCGAAGTTTAGCTAGTTTTAGTTGAGTCCTTTTATAAAGGTGCGCGAAGATGTGTTTGTCTCAGACACCATCCGTCTGGTGACCAATTGCTCTTCTTTGCCAAGATCTTAGGCAGTTGCCTAACATCACCCTAGCAAACTTCCTCAAGACATCTGCAATCTCTGATAAGGTTAGTTCTTCTTTCTTCATCTCCTCTAAGACTCTGTCGGTAGCTTGAACTTGGTCAACACTATCACGGTCTCTCTCCTGTCATCAACAAGTCACCAGCAGATGAACTAGAGAATGCGCACTTTTTCAACAAGAAGTCCTTTCCCGAGATGTTAGCAAAGTCTTCCACCTGTAAAACAAAGTCTACTTAACCTTCTCAAGTGCCGATCCTTGTCTGCACTTACTTTGCCAACCTGCTCGTAGACATGGCTTCACAGTTGACTGCCTCCATACGGTTAATATCCTCCTCAAGTTTCAACTCAAAGCGCTTCACTTCTGAACCAAAATGACGTTATAAGTGGCTTAAATGTCCATTATAACCATTTTTTTGTAATGGCCTTGGCCCTAGGCGTAGTTACAACTTTTTTTTTTTTACATAGGCCCGCCTTGGCTTACTGAATCACAACCATTACAAAATGATGTTATGAGTAGCTTTAATGTCCACCATAACCTTTTCTATGTAATGGTCTCGGCCCTGGGCGAGGTCACAACTCATTACTATGCAGTTCTGCCCTGACTTACCGAGTCACAACCATTACCGCTCAACAGCCCTGGTCCTAGGCTCGGTCACAACCTATTATCTTGTAGGCTCGCTCTAGTTATCGAGTCACAACCGTCGCAGCCAACCGCCCCGGTTCTAGGCGAATTCTCAACCTACTATCTCGTAGGCCTACCCTAACTACCAAGTCACAACCGTTGCAGTCTAGGGTACCTTATGACCACTAGACAATAATTTACCCCTCTAGCCCTCCTTTGAGGTCCTTTAGGGTTTTGTCACTCTGCAAGTCCAACTCAAAGTTGGCACATTCTCACATACCCTCACGGGTTTACACCTCCGCAGATCCAGCCCGAAGCTGGCATACTTTAGCTAAGTTCGCTTCCCTCGTTACTCAAATTTGAGATCTCCCTTTTAAGAGTATCCGCAAGTGAGTGCGAGTATCAATTCTACAAAAGTCCTTCTTTGTGACCTTCTTGTCTTTCGATTACTTTTCAAGTGCTTCCTGCAATTTATATTTAGCTATTATAGCACTTAGTCTCGTCCTATTTGGGACACTCAATGGTTCTATGTGAGTCATTGCATAGCCAATATGCTAGCATTTCTTTCCGGCTTCCACACCATTGATAGATAGTGTTTTTTTCAGGGATTTTGATTTTGCTCACTGTTCCCCACCTTTGTTAGAGCCCCAATCTCTAGGCTTCATGTTCCCATTCACTTTCTCTCCTAAGATGGGTAACAACCTTTTGATTGGAAGTTTTCACTTGAGTAAACTAATAATTGATCAATGACTACTCGTGCAAATGGAATATCTTGCATCCTTCGTCGCTATAGATCATTTTATGTTCAAGGTTGAAGGACCTTCATCAAATAAAACCATCGACCTTTCTCGATTGCATCTCAGATATTTAACATTAATTTCGAGAATTTCTTTACATACTCGCAAAATGTCCTAGTTTTTTGAGTCAACTGCACGTAGTCTCTTTTGAGCAAGCTATGTAACATTTTCGGAGAGAAGTTGGTTCTTTAACTTCTATTTTAGGTCCTCCAACATAACTTGGTATCCCTGCACAAATACATAGATGCCAAACTCACCTTAACGTCTTCGAAACCTACCTTCAGAGTCCGAAAATGTTATTTGATATCTCACAATGTCATTTTCTAGCACTTCAGCATCTCAGGTTCTTTCATAGCATTTCGATTCCGGTACTTTCAATCGAACATATTCTAAACTTGGAGCGGCTTTTGACTGAGTTGCAATGATACGAGTAAGTAAGATTCGCCCACTTCTTCTACTCGTTCCTGTAACACCCTTACCGCATTGCGGTACTCCTCCGCAATATTGGATATCTTTGCTTGCGTATTTACAAGTTGTATTTTCAACTCTTAGAGACATCTCCTATTAGACGACTCTGTGTCAAAGCTAACAGTTTTCGTTTCCAGTACCCTCACTCAAGAGCTTAAGGACCCTAGTATCGTTAAGGTTTGTCTCTAATCCTCGACATTGAATAAGCCTATTTTTTACTATGTCGCCTCTAAGGCTCATTGACACTACTCTACCTCACACATTTTCTTTTGAGAGCAATCAATCGAGTTATTCTTAAAGAGATAGTTTTTATAGACATTATCACCACAACCTTGAGCTCTGATACCAAATGTCACGAGCCGACTTTCTCTTAGTCGAGATTCACGCCCGTGCGGTACTTACTAGCACATTTTAACTAGCAAATCAGCCTAAACGAGTTTTCACATAACAAACTCAAGCAGGTTAGTTGTCTACAAAAGTATATCAATAGTAGAAAATAAGCGGAAATAAGTCATTATTGTAATCCAACACAATCCAAGGTTTTATTGATAAAATACGAGCAATCATACAAGCCTTCAATGGGCGTACAAGCATTGAATACACTAATGTCTTTATATATCCAAACAATACAATTGAACTTGAATAATTCATGTAAGCATCACATTTTTATCTATTCAAAGGTGGAGGAGTACACAACAATGCTCTCAGAGTGCTGATGACCAAGGCCCTTCTGAGGCACTTAACCATCCCCCCTTTAAAGAGGGTTTTGAGACATTATAGGTGTGGCATGAGAGACATAACTCATGTCTCAGCTGTCACACCCCTAAATAGTATATACAATAAATATCTTCAAGCCACAACGATGCCTCCTGACTTGCGGCCATGGGCTTACTAACTGGCCCTGGACAAGTCAATACGGTTGACCTTTTACACATAGCACATCACAACAAAATGCATAATCAAGTCACGCATTTGACATATTTTGATTCCTTTATTATTGTCTTTTAGTTTCTTTGGGTTTTTACCAGCCTGTACAATCGTCTATATATTCTTGTCTTTCTTCCTCATTTTGAAAGTTGTGTCAAGAACTTCAAAAATTAATCAATTTAAAAAGCTAAAAAATTTTCTTTCTGCACTTTGTTTTTAACTTGGTATCAGAGCTTCTTTTGTTAAAGCAGCCCAGCTACGGCAAACATCAGCTACGATTCCAATAACTTAACATATACAAACATAGCTACACAAGCTTCACAAAATATAAACACAAGTGGTTTTTCATTCCTTAACATTATCAAATTAACAGACACAAATTTTTTACTCTGGAAATTTCAAATTTTGCCTTTTGTTCAAGATAATGATCTAGAAGATTATTTAGATAATAGCATAACACCACCTAACAAGTATGAGACGTTTGTAGATGAAGGAGAGAACAACATCACAAGGATAAACCTAGTTTACAAAACCTGGAAGAAGTAAGATTAACAGCTTATGGAATGGCTGTTATCAACTCTGACTAAGCCAATCTTGGCAGCTGTTATAGGGTGTTCCTCATCAGCTGAGCTGTGGGATTCACTTGAAAAGAAATTCTTGGCAAAATCCATGTCTAAGATTGTCAATCTTAGAAGTTTAATATCTTCCACAAAGAAAGAAAACATGAGAGTTTATGAGTATTATATGAAAATGAAGGGCTTGGCTGATGATTTAAATGCCTCAAGAGATTTTATATCTGACCCAGACTTGATACTGTATATTCTGAATGGCTTTGGAAGAGACTTTGATTCAGTAATAGTAAATGTGTCTTTAAGGAGTGAAACTCCATCAGTTCAAGAGGTTTATTCAATGTTGTTGAGTCAAGAAAATAGGTTAGATAACTAGAATGGAATCCTGAACTCAAGATTTCAATAAGAAATTACTGCCAATTATACTCAGACAAATCAATTTCAGAAGAAAAATTGGAATGCTTGCAATCAAAACTGACCCTCGCATAATGGAGGTCTAAATAAAGGAAGATCTGGAAGTGAAAGAGGTGCAACCTGAAAACTAATAGTCAAATATGCTTGAAAGTTGGTCATATAGCAGCAGAGTGTTGGCATAGGTTTAACAAAGACTTCGTTCCTCAACAAAGGAAACAAGATGCTAGAGCATTATACATCATAACTCCAGAGTCATCAGTTGATCCAGCCTGGTATGTAGATAATGGCTCCACTAATCATGTCACAAATTCCTTAAAGAATATGTCCATCAAATCAGAATACAAAAGGGGTGACAAACTTACTGTAGGTAATGGCCAAAACTTGACTATATCACATGTTGGTTCAACCAAATTACACACACTACACTCTCATCTTCGTGTTAAACTTAATAAAGTTTTGTATGTTCTCGATATTACCAAAAACTTGGTTAGTGTTTCAAAACTATTAAGTGACAATAATGCAGTAATCATCTTCAATAAAAATTATTGTGTTGTGAAGGACTTGAAGAAAGGGAAGGTACTTCTATGAGAAATGGCTAAAGGAGGTTTATATCAACTGCTGAAGTATCCATTATGATCTCCATATTTATCTAGTTTTAGTAGCTTTATTTCCTGTATTGAAAATGTTACCCAACAACAACAATCAGTAGGGTTAGAATCCAATTTTGTAAAGTCTACCAAAAACCTAAAAACTCAAAAGTTCTTAAGATTGTGGCATAAGAGATTAGGCCACCTACATGTAAGAATTTTCAAGGAACTTCTGCCTCTTTGTACTTATTTTGAATTTCTCAATGAAAACACTTAAGCTATTTCACCTCCATTTTGGTAAGCCTGTCAATATGGTAAGATGCATTAAATGAACTTCAAATCCTCACAAACTAAAATAAAGAAAATATTAAATTTGATACATATAGACTTCTAAAGTCCAGCTCTAGTCTTCTCTGTCAATGGTTACATATTCTATATTGCTTTTGTTAATGATTTCACCAGGTTCACCTAGTTATATCCACTATCATATAAATCTGAAGCCCTGACCATTTTCAAGCAATTCAAAAGTTGTGTAGAAAATACCTTTGAGTCAAAAATCAAATGTATTCAGAGTGACATGGGAGGAGAGTACAAACCTTTTGAGAAATTCTTATCAGATCAAGGAATAACACTTAGATATAGCTACCCTTACACATGCTTTCAAAATGGAAAGGTAGAAAGGAAACATAGCCATTTAGTTAAAACTAGATTGACTCTTTTGGCTCAAGCCAGTATGCCATTAAAGTTCTGGTATGAGGCATTTTATACCTCCATCTATCTCATCAATAAGATGCCTTCTGCAATCTTAAATAACAAATCACCATTTGAACTTCTCTTTAGATATAAACCTGACTTGAAACTATTTAAGGTCTTTGGATGTGAATGCTTCCCATATCTCAAGCCTTACAACAAAAATAAGTTCCAATTTCACACATCTAGATATGTCTTCATAGGATACAGCTCTTTTCATAAAGGATATCTTGTTTACATTCTTCTAAAAGAATATATATAACAAGAAATGTTGTCTTCAATGAGGATAACTTTTCTTTTGCCTCAAACCAGAGTTTCATTTCCCACATTCCAAAATGTCAACCTGACCTGGTAGGCTCACCCCTGCCTTACTTCACCGTACTAAATTGGTTTCAAAATGATCAAATGAACACTTTAACAGCTGAAAAAGAACCTGTTGTAGCCACTTCTGCACCAGAACCTAATGCATCTTCTAGTTGTGATCAGCATCAGCAAGTTCCTGAGCAATCTGAAACACATTCTCCAACACACTCTTCCTCAACAACACCAATGGCAAAAACACTTACCTCATCTCAAAATACAAGTTATAACCAATATAAATAACCAACAGGGTAGTGCAAGTTTCCTCAGCCAATTCACCCCATAGTTACTAGAAGTAAGGTTGGGATTTTCAAGCTAAAGAGTTTTCAAGTTACATCCTCACAAGAAATGGAATAAGGTATTCCATTTAATGAAAATGAAGCCATGAAGCAGGAGTTTAATGCCTTAACAAAAAATAGAACCTGGAAATTGTAGTTATACTCTCTACATTTGAAAGTTATGGGTAGCAGGTGGATATTCAAAAATAAACCAAATCCAGATGGCATTATACAGAGATACAAAGCAAGATTTGTTGCCAAAAGGTTTTTACAAACTCTAAGAATTGACTTTGTTGAAACCTTTAGTCTAATGGTAAAAACTTCAACAATCAAAGTCATCTTGACACTTGCTATACAACTAAACTGGAACCTGAGATAAATAGACATAAATAATGCCTTCCTCAATAAAGACTTGAATGAGGTAGTGTATATGTCTCAACCACCTGGTTTTGAAGAGTTGAATGCTCCCAATCATGTTTGCAAATTGAACAAAGCTATCTGTGGTCGCAGACAAGCTCTTAGGGCCTGGTTTGACAGACTTAAACTAACTTCGAGTGAATGGAACTTCATAAACTCAAAGTCAAATACCTCTTTATTCCATAAAATTGACAGCATATGAACTACTCTGCTTTTGATATACGTAGATGATATTATAGCCACATGTGACAATGTTGAGGAAATGGAGCACCTCATCATGAAACTGAAGACAACCTTTGCACTGAAAGACTTAGGCTCACTTAACTTCTTCCTTAGTTTTGAGATTTCAAGAGCTGAAAATTCATTGACCATATGCCAAACAAAGTACATCATAGATCTACTCACGAAGACTAACATGTTAAACAGCAAAGGAGTTTCGACACCTATGACAATAGTTAATCAACTCATAAAGAATGTAGGTAAACCTTTCCATGACAAATCACTTTACAGGTCAGTAATTGGATCTCTTCAATATCTTACACTCACAAGACCCGACATCACCTATGCAGTCAACAAACTAAACCAATACATGCATGAACCATATGACATTCATTGGAGTGCCTGCGAAAGAGTGCTGAGGTATCTAAGGCAAACCGTACATCTGGGCTTAAAATTCAGCAAATCTTGCATATTGGAACTCATAAGTTTCACTGATGCTAACTGGGCTTTAGACTTTAACAGAAGATCCAAAGCAGGGTTTTGTGTATACTTGGGTGATGATTTGATTTCATAGAGCTCTAGGAAGCAGCAAACTATAGCTAGGTCTAGTGTCGAGTCGGAATATTGTGCTCTAGCTCATTTTACAGTTGAAATGAGTTGGCTCACATCTCTTCTACAAGAAATTAAAGTGAATGTTAAGAGCCTCTTAATCATTTGGACTGATAGCCAAAGTGAACCTGCATTGGCTGCTTACTCTGTATACCATGCTAGAAATAAATATATTGAGATAGATATTCATTTCGTTCATGACAAGGTTGCAAGCAAAGAACTTGTGATACAATATGTGCCAATAAATGAACAAATAGTTGATATCTTCACCAATTCTCTAGCACTTGAAAGGCATGAGAAACTAAGAAGCAAGTTGAACCTTAGAAAAAGTATCTTTAGCTTGAAGGAGGGAGTTAAAATAATTCAAAATAATCAGCCCATGATAAACAAGTCCAACCAGTATGCCTCAAGCCCAATCCTACGTCCATCAGCCACAATAGAAAATCAAGAAAAAGACTAAGAAGTATGCCTCAAGCCCAATCCTACGTCCATCAGCCACAATAGAAAATCAAGAAAAAGACAAAGAAGTTTGTTAGTTGGAGAGGCTGCGTAGCAGGCATAGTACACCACAGCAGAATGCATAATTAAGTCACCCATATGATATATTTTTGATTCCTTCATTATTGTCTTCTAGTTTCTCCGAGTTTTTACCAGCCCGTACAATCGTCTATATATTCTTGTCTTTCTTCCTCTTTTTGGAAGCTGTATCAAGAGCTCCACAAATCAAGAAATTTAAGAAGCTCCGAAATTTTCTTTCTGCACTGTTTTTAACTAACGTTCCCTGTCTACCTTACGAATATTGAACATTATTATCTCTTCTTATCATAATTTTACCCTCAGTAACTATCGACTGTAAATTATACTTGGTTGATTAATCATCATTATAATTTTATTAATCCATCAACGTTACAAAGGAAATATTGTAACTAGCCTGTTGTGGTTAGTAATTACACTACCCATGTTACCATCTTGGCTTTCGATTTGGCCTCGATATTTCCTTGATCTCCAATGAGCTACTCAGTTATTTAATTATTAGATTTTCTCCTCTTATTGTTTATGAACATATTTTTTCTAATTTATTGATTTGAATGTTGATGTATGTTAAGATATTGAAGGACTGAATCAGTTTTTGTTTTCGTGTTACAGGCGTATTGCAGAGCTACTTCAGCCGGAAGTCTGTTTCAGTCTCGGCTTCATCTATGTTTGCTGTAACTTGCATTGTTTATGTTCCAGATAATTTGGGTTGAAAGGTAGGGTTTGGAGTTTTTGTTGTGATGATGTTGTTATCAGCTCTTTCTTCCTGCTTCTCCATTTAATGTCCAGTTGAAAGCTAACACAAGCTTGCTCACTGGGTTAACTCAAGTGATCGCGGCCTCTTATAAAAATCGACATGTAAATTTATCATCTCAAGCCTTGGATGAAGTCTACCATCAGAAAAAAGGATCAATGCTTCTCCTGCCAAGTGATTACTTAAGGTATCATATCAATTGGTTTGAGGTGCTACAAAACTTGGATCGAATGATATGTTACAAATCTTATATGCATTTTTCTTACCTTGTCTTTCCAGGTGTTTGAACAAAGCCTGTATCATCAAACATCCCGAGCAATTCTTGACCTTGGATGGAAGAGCTTCAAACCCACGGAGTCTTTGTACAGTAGAACAAGTGGAAGAGTTAAAAGCATTGATCAAGACAATTCCACTGTGGTCGAGCTGACTAATTGTTGCTGTGACCATGAGTCAACACTCTTTCCCAGTTCTCCAGGCAAGCTCCATGAACCCGACACATTACTCCCAACTTTGAAATCCCTTCTGCCTCCTTTGGCATATTTACGATTATCACTCTGACATTAAGGGTTGGTTTATATGATTATGTCATTATTCCTGTTGCATCGAAAATCAAGGGAAAACCATGTTATCTAAGCTTGAAACAGAGAATGGGAATTGGATAGATTTTCTCTAGTTCATCCATGGGGGCATGGGCAATTGTGGAGAGTCTTCGCCGCGAACATGCAATTAAGGAAGGAATTTCAGATTATCCGCGAACATCTCAATTATTTTTTCTAGGTCCCATGCAAGTCTCATCCTGTGGAATTTGCATCCTACTTCCATTATTGCCACTTCATTCTCCTATCTTCTTCAAATGGAAGCACTTCCAATTCTCCACAACCATAATTAACCTCCTCCTTACGTTTCTACACGGCTCCTTCATCGCCTTCATTCTTCTTGTGCTTGTCTTTCTCATCTTGATTGCCATCTTACTAGCATTCTCTCTAACATTCTTCTTCATCGTTGTCATTGATCTGTACAGTATTTTTTCATTAACTTCTTCGTATTTTGAAACAGTGGAGGCCAATCTTCAACTGGGTTGCTGTTGCTCCGGCTTCGCAACCATGGTATGAACGAAAGATCTCCAATTTTAAAGTAAAGACCCATCATGTTATGAGCCATATCGATGTTATAATGCTTGTCAAGACTCGACGATTCTGAAGTTATTCAGTTCAAGTATCTGGCTTACTCCTCCTGTGTTACATTTTATTCATCCCTATGTGAAACCTATTGCGCCTTGTTAATTAACAGCTATTAAGGAAGCCCAAATAGTCCAAATGGACAACTTGTCAAGTCGTCGAGCAAGAGTCCAACCGCTTGTATAATTTAAGCAGAAGGAATATATTAAGAATTAGTTTCGCCACCTTTCCTACAACCTCGACCGTCGATCTGCTTAAAAATAAAATAATAACATTTGGGTCCCTAAAGTTTTTTACTACTTTAATTAATTACATATGTTTATAATTTATCAAATAGGTCCTCATTATATTAAAATAACCAAATTACCCTTATAATGTGAAATTATAACAATTGTTATGTGAGTAAACAGTAGAGAGTGTTTTAGTAATTTCAATCGAAGTAAGAGATCTATTTGATATGAATGGATATGCTAACCCCTTGATTGAGAACTCGTAAAAATAGGGATCCGTACGTTATTACTTCTGTGTAAATTCATAAAAATATACTATATACTACGTAACTCATCGGATACGTAGACTGTACTTTTAGCTTTGACTTCGGATTTCTCTGGTTGAGATGATTTTGTTTCCGATGGAATCAAAGGTTGGTTTTTCTCAGAACCTAGGGTTTCGGACTATAGATCTTAATGTTACTCCAAAATCCTTGCTACATACGAAACGCGGTAGTTTTGATCCTCAATTGCGGCCTGGAACAAGTAATACAGTGTTGGTGTTGGCTTCCGATTCTTCGACCAAAACGGAGTCTTATACTTCTTCAACACAAACTGAGAGCAGAGTCTCTGTGAATCCAGTTTACGTGCCCACGCCACCCAATCGAGAACTTCGAACTCCTCACAGC
>JAXCLQ010035236.1:0-16349 GCA_035584115.1 Cedrela odorata | reverse complement strand
ACTATTGAGAAGTGATACATCTTTTCGAGGGTATTTTGGAATTTACAAAGAATAATTGACTTTGGTGAGGTATGTGGATATTTCTATTTGTAATGTTGAAGTTGGACCATTTACCTACGTATGTATTTCGGATTTCATCTTTCATTTGTAGGTTTCCTAACGATAGCTGAGTGCGAGTGTGACCCCTTAATGAGAATTCTTCACCCAAACCCAAGGGACCATCTGCATTCTATTCATTATACACCACATATAGATAACATTTGATCTTTAACTGCTCACTCCATTCTCTTGTGGTCCATAAATTTGCACAAAAACAGAGCAATCCCACCACCCCCCACGTCTAAGGTTGCTGTTGTGACTTGTGAATTAGACAGAATATAGAATATCCGCCAGCCACTATCATTTCATATTGCGCCCAAAATCACCTCCACTACTTATAACTTTGCCTGCCTTCCCTTTCGGACGAGTGGGGTGGAGTGGATGTATACAACGCAAACACATACACATATGGAGACCTAACATCCTTTACACAAATGAATTCAATTAGAATCTCAACACATTCTTTTGTATACTACAAGCTACTCTTTCTTTTTTCCACCGCGTGTGGTCCGTGTATTTGTATATAATATACGCATAGCCTTAATACCCAAGTATTTGACTTGTTTAAATGTTCTCTAAATATACTTTTATGCAAATGGGATTTTTTTATTATTAAGAAATAGTGAAGACATTTAGTTTTAAAATGGTTTAAAAAGATTTTCTTCTATTAACTTTTAACACTAAATCTTGAAGGTCAAAAATTGGCAACTCTTTTTAACTCATTGTGGTGATATACTAGAGCTTGAATGACTATTGCTTGTCTTTTTATAGATTCTATTGCCCCATTGACGATCAAAGAGGCCTTTGCAAGATCCTTTACACCTACTTGAACCAAATTATGATACAATCAAAAGTTAATCGTTGATTCCCACTTAATTTTAGATTAAACTATTGCCTTTACCGACATATAATAACTATTGCTAGAGTTAATGATTTTTAACAAAAATGACTTTAAGTGTTTTGGTTCATTTATATTTATAGTATGAGTTTTAAATTTTTTATATTTAGAGTCGAAAGTTCATAATTTGAACGAAATTATCCTTAATTGGTGGGTTGATGAATAATATTTTAAAAAAAATGTGAGTTAATAAATAATATTTTTTTGATAAAATTTGTCAAAAATAATTAAAGTAAGTTGATCAACAGTATTTTCTTAATAAATTTTGTCAAAAATATAAAAATGAGTTAATATACAGTATTTTTTTAAAGAATTTCGTCAATATTAATTAAGGTAAAAATAGTTATTTTGAACAAAAGTCGTCGAGTAATACTGTTTATTACTCAATTAAAAATAATTTTATTTAAATAATAAATTTTTTATCTCAAATATAATAAAATTTTAAATTAATTATAAATATAAATAAATCTAAATATTTTACCATTTTCAATAATATTGTATTCTTATAATAGTTAAAAAAAAAATGTTACTATAATGATTATTATTGGTAGAGAAAAATAGAAGGCTTTAAAACATCGTTTTGGAGGTGGACGTGAAAACTTTTTTCTTAGAAAGTCCAATAAATAAAAATAAAGGGGGTGGATTTTATGATTTGTTTCGGATGCGTAAAATGGACGGCTAGATTTTGATTTGGATTTATCGTCAATCTATCCATCAATCAAAATAATAACGCACTATCATAATTGAAGAACATATTCTCTTCTTTCTTTCCTCTTTCACGTTCCTTTTTTCTCTCACGTCGCCGCCAATGGTAATCCTACGTGGGCGTGATTATTACGCGCTGATTGTGGTTGTATTACAAAATTACATACATAAATCACATTCACGACAAAAAGCCGTCCAGTGGGACATACTCTGACCAATAAAATCACCCTTGCTGACTACCTCGTCAATTTGTGGGACCCACGTGAGGTCATCTGTCTTGTCAACAATAACTTTTGGAGTTTTCATTTGTTCGTGTGAACGTTTGTTAATTGGAATAGTATCGAAGCGAGCAAATCGGATGGTAATAGTTTGTTATCTTTCGGAACCAAACTTTTCAACATCATCCAACGGTCACGATGCTCTCTCTATCACTCACTCACTCGTATAGCTAAACACACAGTAGTCTGTTCTTATACAGTGTTAGTTAATGATCCATAGACCATGGTTAAGTTGGGAAATCTAAAGGAAAAACAAAGTCAAGACATCGAAAGAGTAACATATTAAAAGAAAAACAAGAGGTCAATAATCCGATTTATTTGGTCAACGAAGGAGTGAAAGCATAATAAAGTAGTCTCACATTACTTCCTTTATCACCGATGTGACGTGACTACGGCATAGCCAACTTTGGCGGTGTTCGTTTAATTTTGGCTTTGAGTATCTTTCTTTAACGTTGACTCTTTGACTTGTTTGTAGTTTACCCGTTGAAAAGTCTTATAATAACCCAATTACTTTTCATGTTCCAAAACTTCTCTCGCTTCTCACCCCCTTGCAGTCCTTTAATACATATGAATTCTTATTCATAATCGACATCATATAGTATATGCTTACCACTTTCTCCTAATCCAAGATAATGTTTACAATTTAAACACATGTTTATGAAAATAATAATAGTCAAATACATATTAGATAAGAAAACATATTGGGTTGAGGATGGTAATGGTGGAAAAAAAAAAAAAGCTATAGATAGGCATCGTCGTGCTAAGAAAAAAGAAAGCTAGGAATCCCAAAAAGCAAAAACGAAGTAATGGCTTGGGTTAGAAGCTTTAAAAGGAGATAAAATAAAAGAGTAGTGTGAGCTGAGTCGTGTCAATTCATGTCTGTCATGTATGAGTATGACGATATAATATGGCATGATCTTCCATTTTCATACACTCCATGCAAACACGCAAAGATAAAAAGCCGCAATCATAACCACGAAAAGCCGCCCTCCTTCTCCCCACAATACTTTCAGGCCGTAAACTTAAAAGCACTTCTTTAGTCGGTACTACTCATTTTAAAGTTAAAAAAAAGAAGAAAAGAATAAAAACTATACAGAGAGCTCTCTCCCTCTGTTTCTTAACTTCTTTCTCTTAATTAGCTATGAGAGTTCCTGTTAATTCACCACAAAACAGCCAATCCCAGAACCCAAAACCACCTTCTTCCAGCAGCAACAACGTTAACATAGCCGGAAATTCAGGTTTTCGCAACCATTCCAGTAGTTCAAACACATGCTATGAACCCAAGTCGGTTCTTGATCTTCGCCGGAGTCCTAGCCCTGTACCTGAAAACCCTGCCGCTCCAATCGAGGTTTCAATCATCTCTGACCCTTCTGCTGACTGGGAGCAGCTGCGTAACATGGACTGGGATTCTATCATGAATGACCTGGGTTTCGATGACGATTCTGTTCCTTCTGGCAAGACTAATTCCCAGTTAACTCACAGCGAGCCGCAAATGGATCAGCACCAGCTCATTGACTTCACACAATCTCAGCAACTTGATTCGACTCAGCTACTTCAGTCTGATTTTAGTTTTAATGTTCCTGACTTATACTCAAATCAAAACCAAAGCTTTAGCAGCTTTCCTGATTTTTCTAACAATTTGCTCGACAGTACTAATGCCAATTTGGGCGTGGGGTTTGATTTTATAGAAGAGATAATCAGAGCCGCAGAATGCTTCGACTCGAACGAGTTGCAACTAGCTCAGATGATATTGGCGCGGCTCAATCAAAGGATAAGGTCACCGGCCGGCAAGCCACTCCACAGAGCCGCGTTCTTCTTCAAAGAAGCTCTCAACTCACTCCTGAATGGGTTAACTAGTCCAACTCGCCTCTCTTCATGGTCCGAAATAGTTCAGTCTGTGAAAGCTTACAAGGCCTTTAGTGGGATCTCACCTATCCCCATGTTCACTCATTTCACAACTACTCAAGCCCTCCTGGAATCCCTGGATGAATCACCGCCGTTGATTCATATCTTAGACTTTGATATAGGATTTGGTGGCCAGTACGCTTCTTTCATGAGAGAACTAGCAGAAAAAGCCCAGTCTTGTAATAAGCTCATGAACCCAACGTCTCTTCGTATCACTGCTGTAGTACCCGAAGAGTACGTCATAGAAACCAAACTCATCAAAGACAACCTTATTCACTTCGCTCAAGAACTCAGAATTAGGTTTCACATCGAGTTCGTACTTGTCCGTTCTTTCGAAATGCTCTCTTTTAAAGCATTTAAGTTTATGGAAGGTGAAAAAATAGCTGTGGTCTTATCTCCAACTATATTTCGCCGTATGGGCACAACAACCAACGCTGTCGGGTTTGTTACTAATATACGACGACTTTCTCCGAGCGTGGTCGTTTTTGTGGATAATGAAGGGTGGACAGAATATGGAACGACACCGTTTTTTAAGAGTAACTTTGTGAACAGTCTGGAATATTATACAATGGTGTTTGAATCACTTGACGCGGCGACGGGCAATGCTGATTGGGCGAGGAACATTGAAATGTATTTGCTGCGGCCGAGAATTAAGGCTGCAGTTGAAGTGGCGGGGAGGCGCGTGGCCCCGTGGAGAGAAATGTTTTCCGGGGGGGGATTGAGGCCGATGCAGATGAGTCAATTCGCAGATTTTCAGGCAGAGTGTTTACTGGCAAGGGTGCAGATGGGTGGGTTCCAAGTGGCGAAACGGCAGACTGAGTTGGTACTTTGCTGGCGTCAGTTGGTCCTGGTCTCCACATCAGCTTGGACGTGTTAGGGGGCCTTACCTTAGCCTTAAGGCTTAAAATAGCATAAGATGGTGGGCTTTAGGTCTAGGGTTCACTCTAGTAACTACTAATTGTATGTATTCCAGACCAGATCAATTTGTTTCCATTTTCTCGGTTGTTTCTTCTCGTTGTTGGTGTTTGTATCTGTTACAAAGAAAAGTTGGTTCACCGGGGAGCCTAGGTCGTCTAGATCATCAACATGTCACCCTTTCTTGTTGAATTTTCTATGGCTCTATGTACAATTATACATGTGTATATTATCTTAACAAAAATGTTGGGGGAGCTATACATGTAACTTGTAAGGGACCCCGATCATGAAATCTCTGTCAGGAAAAAGAAAAAAAAATAACCATTGTAGTTCTATTCTATATATATCTCCAGAAAATGAAAAATGATGTGTTACATAAAGTTTGCTTCTCTTTCGTTTATTATTTAGAGGATTTTCGGTTGGTAATTGTATTTAATTAAGTTGTACATTCCGCTTAACTCTTAATGCAAGAGATGATATTGATAATTTAGTGCCAACTTCAGAATCGGATAGGATGCATGTATGTTTCGTTGGTAAATGATTGAATGGACTTGAAGAATTTATTGTACGTATGGTTATGGTATGGTGATTGGGAAATTCCTCAAAGTCTACTCGAATATAATTCGGATGCCTTTACCATACCATGCACCTGGCTAACCTTGCCTCATTGTCTGGGTTCAAGGAGCCTTGTACACTGCAGTCACTCCAGGCAAAGCTGGTTCTATTTTGCTTCTAACTCCTCTTGTCTAGTATATATAGATAGATAGACAGACAGACAGATAGATAGATAGATAGATAGATAGATGCCATCCAGGAAACTTTTTATAACCCGAATCCCCAATCAGGACGAAGCAAACTTGCTATTCACAACGACGTCGTTTCTTCAAAACCCGGCTGCTAATTTTGTTAACGGAAAACAGTTAATTAAACAGAAGAAAATGTAATTGGATTCCCTGGCCCTGCAAGGATAATCGGAATGGATCTTCTCGGATCCAGCTTAACCAAAGAGGTCAGTTCTCAGTTCTCGTATTCTCTTTTCGATTTCAATCTCTAATTCAACTTCGTCGCTCTTAATCACTTGCTCAGTTTCGTTAATGATGTCAAATTCATCACTCGTAGCGAGATCATCTAATGTTTAACGAAACTAAAGTCATTGAATGTATAAGTTTTAGGTTATTCTGAGGCTCAATCTAATTGATTTTGACGCATTAAAAAATGGTTCTTTCGTAGCTAATTGAGATTATGTTGGAAGCTACATGCTAAATTGATGTTTGATTTATTTATCATCTGGTGTAGGTGGGGTTGCGGTTGGTCCTTTGTCCACTTGGTTCTAACATTGTAATTCGAACAGCTTGGTAAGCTTTTATTTATGCATTTTTAACCTTGTTAAATAATTTATTATTTTAACATAATGTTTTTTGGGTGGCTTGCTTGTTGTATATCATTTTCTGCATTGCAGTTGTTCCTTAATTTTTATTTTGTTTTTAATTAACAGTAGATGATATGAAATATATTTTTATGGACTGTAATTGTAATACTGCATGGATATGAATCTGATCTTGGGGTTCTTTTTTTCCTTCTTACTTTTGGTATTTGTGCAGCTGTTCTGTGGGGGTTGTTTTACCGGTATACTCTACATTCAAGGCAATTGAGAGGAAGGATCAGGATGAGCAACGAAAGTGGCTCATATATTGGGCAGGTTGGAACTTTGTATGTTAGCCTTGTCACTTCTTTTATCTTGTTACTCGAGTTTTCATTGATTTCCAGAATTTTTGAACTGTGAAAAGTCATGTTTGCTTTCTGCCTTCTTGTATAAATTTGCTCCTTTGTTGTCTCCTATGAAAGCATTCTTAATTGTCAGTGCTTGTTTAGGCTTTCTTTCTGGTGTTTTAGGTGAGCTATGAAGTCCAAGTGTTTTCCTGTTAGATACTCTGTATCATTTGGCCCAAAGAGAAATGAATATTCTGCTGTGTAGAGATTTTGCTAAGGTGAAAATGGCTCTTCAATTTGTTTTGAACCCTGAATAGGGTTCTGTTTCTGTTATGAAACCTATGTGCGGCCTCTCAGTTTTAGCTTTTCAATTTCTTATGTAATGAGTTCGGAAGAGGACCGGTGTTTTAGGTGGATAGGCCACTATTCACAAAGATGAATGTTGAAAAATTTACAATGCAAGCTGAGTGGCTGAAACATATTCCAGGTGCTGACTGTAACTAGATTTTTGTTTAGTTCAACAGGAGAATCACTGTCTGGGCAGAGTGCAGAGTTTCTCGAGCAACAACGATAATACTTGATCGTTTAAATCAAATGAAGGAACAAATTAGTATAGGAAGATTAATTATATTTATAAATTTATGCAATCAATACAAGATAAACGTAGTATTGTCATATTGTTTTATCTTGGTTTATAAACCAAGGGTTCTGGCTTCTGCTAGTTCTTTGTTTGCTTCATCTGCTAAACTGTATCAGTCCTATCTAAGTTGCACTACGGTGACTGGAGTAGGCTATGGTGTTCTGCATTCTGGATTCAGTTAGCTGAGGAATTGAAGATGTTGTGATTCTTGCTAAATAAAGACAAGCTTTGTTCTTCAAAAGATTATTAAGGCACAAAATTATTCAGAATAAGACAAACTCCTGATTATGGATGCTTGGAAACAGATTATGAAGGCATTATGTAACTATACAAAAAAAGTTCTGTCATGTTTTAGTATGCTGACATGTAATTTCCCTTAGATTTTACCAATTTATTTTGATCTTATTCATCTTCATGCATTTTATGCTGAGTCATATTTCTTAATCTCATGCAAGTGTCTCTAGATAAATAGATTTTGATTGTGGCATAATAGGCTGCAAAGCTATCATCAGCATATGGCATTAATTAACCTTTTTAAACTGTCATTCAAATGGAGGACTCACAACTCCCTATGGTTGACTGTATAATTCATATGCTTGATGTTGGATTCATACTGTAGTTTCTCTTTTGTTTATATTACAGGGCATCCTTGACAAAGTTTTGATATTACATGTCCCCATTTCTGCATCTAATGGATCTTGCAGCATTGCAGAGATATTTGCAGACAAGCTTCTTTTTTGGTAAAGTTTTGAGCCCTGGCGCTTTCTTCCTTTTTCTCAATTAACCATTTGTATTAATTCATAAGGCATGCTTGTATCTGCTCTCAAGCATGCATGCAAGACATATATTTCTGCAAATTCAATGTATTCCCTTATTTTTGTTTTACTGTTGCAGGTTTCCCATGTATTATCACATGACCATCTGTTGATGTAAGTTTAAATGATATATATAATCTTGAACCATGTTGAAAAGTTGGAGAAAGAGTAGTTATTTCTGTGATGAAATTGACCTGTGACCTTCAATTATAATCTCTTATTCTACTAATATTTGTGCCAGCAACTATGGTTGCACGCATTTTGATAATTCAATATTTTAGATTCTGCCATCAGGTGAACTCGCTATGGAATAAACTTGTTTTTCTTCTTGTCAGGGGGCAAGGCAGTTGTACAGGAACCATCTGCATCCATTCTTGTTGAGGCATCAAGCTAGAGTTGATCAACTTTTGACCTCGGCATATGGTGAAATGGTATATGTTGTCTGTGTTGTTTCGGTATTATGGGTGTGGTGGTTGTGTATTGTGTCAATCTGGAGCTTTTATTGGATGAACAACAAAATAATACATAATTGTCAGAAATTTATAAGAAGACAAAACTGGAGCAAAGTTCTATGTTCTCTTCAATTAATTGATGATAAATACGGCTCTTGAACTCATGCGTGCAATACTCTCTGATGAAATAGATGCATAAAGAGGTCATCTGCTTTGCTGAAATTTGCAGATCAGACTAATCAGCACACATTGGGAAGAAATTGAATTTGTAAGGTCTATGATCTTGAAAAATCTTTTGGCCCGGTAAGCTTCCTTCCTGGTGTGTTGGTTTCACTATCTTGCATGTAGATTCGAAATATTTTACTTGTTTATGGAGATGTTGAGGGGTGTTTTTAAACCAGATTATCCTCCAGGAAGTATTGCAATTGAAGGCCCGGCTGGAGTAACAACAGATACGGAGACGGAGTCTGATCGCGAGGATTGACATTAGATAGAAGCCTTGTATTTCCCTTTACTGAGACATTCAAAATTACTTTCCTTCATCACCCCTTCACTGCAATTTTTTTTTTATTTTATTTTATCATGTGGTGTCTCTAGGAGATCAATTGAGGCCATAATCGTCACCTTTAGATGCAGCTTGTATTCCTGACACGGTCTCACACTGATAGCAGGTAAAGTTTCATTACCCGGCTAGATTGCGAATTGTAATTAGTGCTGTAGTTGTTAGAGTTTCCCCAATCTGGCCGTCTCATGTTGTAACAGAAAATTTGAGATTTGGGTGCAATGACAACACAAAAACTTTTTGACTTTTCTTCTAAATTGAGCAACCAAAGCAAGCGACTATGTCTCAACAATGGAAACTGAATAAACGAAGACCCGTTACAAATGCATTCAGTATATATTATCATCGTTGAATTAATCTTCAAATTCTGTCCAAAGTGATCAATAAACATTACACTTATATCATTGTCGTGTTAAGGGTATAGATTAGTGAGGAAGACAAATATTCTATGCTCATTAAGGCCAAGGTCAGATTCCCGGAGATCCAGAAATTTCTGGTCTTGGATGAAAGTTATACTTGTAGGTGCGTATACTATTAACTATTTCCCTCATCACCCCGCGACTGAAGAACTGAAACGGAGTTGCTCTGTTCTAGATTAGCTACTGCCTCCGGTCCACATATTCGAGTTAATTCTTCCTGTTATACAAGAATCAAAATTATATTTCTTACTTCAAAGCAGATTACTGAAATATTCAGATCGAATTTACCCTAATGCCTTAACACAAGTCAATTCACCATTAGCCGTTATTTTCGTTTTACTTTTTTCACAACAAAATTAGGAAAATTTAAGTTTAAATATTTAGAGGGAATAGCAACAACCTGTCACTACATGAAAGGATCACCGAGTAAACAACAAAAGGAAGGAGTTTTTCAAACCTTAATAGAACCATTTTCAGATGAAAACTTCTCGCATTCCTCAGAAAGCCTCTGCAACTCATCTCTAAGGTTGCGATTCTCATTGCTCAACGACTCCACTTTGGTTTGTAGTTCTTCACATTCCGCCTGATAGAAATGATAAATGATGGTCACTTGGCCAGTAAAAATGTTGAGAGATGAAGAGAATGAAAGAGGGAAGAGTACCACTATACCTGCTTGCGTAATCTTGATCTTCTTGCCGACTCCCGATTAGATTGCTTCCTCTTCAGTTTTTTCAATTCTCGTTCATCCTGTAGGAATATAGAACTACAGTTCAAAACAAGGAAAATAAAAAATTTACAGGATATCTCAAAATCCTTACAGCTGCAATTCAAGTGAACTGGCACAAACTAATCACATTCACGAGGAACCAAAAAGGTAATAACCTTCCCTGACTCGAGTTATAAAATGAGTCCAATACTAACATTTCAATAAGCAAAATACAAGATAAAAGAAAATTGTTGGAGGTCAGAGCTATGAATGAGTAGAAGTAATTACACTCTGGCAGCATTGACAAGTTTTCACTTGTTTGACTACTTAATTATTAAACAATGAAGATTCAAAGTAGTCAAAGGAGCACATGCCCATAAAAAATAACAAATAATTTGCGAGGTTCATACTTGAATCCATTGATCAGGTATCACCCCTGCAGAAGCAACTGCTGACGGGCCACCAGATGGATTTGGTCTCATTTTTGTAGCTCCAGCTGCCGCAGAGGATGCATTCCACAAGTCCATCCCAATATTCAGATTAGCTGCAGGCACTGAGACCACAGGCTTCCCGGGCTCTGAAGCTGGAATTGAATCAGTTGTGTAATTCTGTGCATTGGCTGCTGTGAAATTTGTTATGATTAAAAAAATCATAACAGCAAATAAAGGCAGGCAAAATTAAAATGAAATACATACCATCAGCAAGCATTTGATCAAAGCTTCCCTTCTTACTCCCAGCAAAATCCTAAAGAAAGAAAAATTAGGAATCTCTTTGATAGAAGATAAAATCATCCTGTTAAATTCACGTGGAAAATTGAAACATAATAGAGTGGTTGAGTTTGCACTTTATATGCAAAAAGTGACCAATACCAGTATCCGAAAGGGGCTGCAAGGGCATCAATGAGTTATCTGTTTATTCAATTAATTGATACACATGAACAAATATGGTGACATGTTAACACTACCTGCTGGTTAACATTCTCATCACTTGCATCCGATGAACCCTCACTACCACTTTCAGCACTGTTTACAAGCAATTTTACTATTATCAGACAACAACGAACCAAAATAGTGGAAAGATTTTGACTGATTTTAAAAAATGTTTTAAATATTAAGGAAAAAATAATCTACCTTTGGGAGACACCATCATTCCCAGAACCAGAAGTTGCTTTTCCAATCTCTCCAGCCTTGCCTCCTGATGTTCCCTTCAATTTTTTAGTCAAAGTCCGCTCCTTTCCTTCGGTGCCCTTCCCTTCCAGCTCTGTATTTGTGGGTGCTGCTGTTGGCGTCTACAAAATGGGAAAAAGAAGATCAGCAGGCAAAATAACTCTGGATGGAGCATCTCAGGACATTACTAATTGTGAAAGTAACCTGCTAATTGAAAAGGGATGTGAACACAATGAGAAACTTGAAATGAATTAATATAACTAATTTACCGTAGCTATGCTAGGATGCGCATATACTCCCCCAGGAGGATATATAGCCGGGTATGGAACTGGGGTCCCATATGGTGGCATTAAATGATGCTGAAAGATTGTCAGAAGAATTTTTTTATAAAAACCTCTCTTGTTGGTAGTTAAAGAGGCATACTATTGCTGGGATACATACACACACCTCAATAATTCACAAAAACAAAGAAGTTATTCACCTGGCTTCCCCACAGATAGGGATGAGGAGTTGGAGAAGCAACAGTTGACGCAAAAAAAGGAGGGGTAGCCCCAGCACCATAAAAAGCCTATACAAGGAGCTGAGTTGTAATCTCCTTGATTACTTATCTGGGGATTATATTTATCTAGATATTGTGCTAATAATTCAACAAAATATAGGTATTTAACAAAACCTGCATAGTGCTAGACCAATCATGATATGAGGGTGTGGGCACGGCCACGGGCGTGGGTGCAGTTGGTATTTCCTGTACAAACAAAGAAGAAAAAAAATCCATGAACAAGCTTGTTGAGAGAGAGAGAGAGAGAGAGAGAGAGAGAGAGACCTGAGTTGACGCAGCTGGTTTGGCAGTCTTAGCAGGAGTGCTCTCTTCCCCTGTCCCCATCAGATGAACTCAATAAACCTAATTAACTTCACAACTTTGTGATCTGTTTTTTGAGGTATCCTCAGTAAAATCTATGAAGGACCTGAAAACATCATACCAAATAACAGTAATATCAGAAATTCTGTCCAAAGTAAATGGCATTATAACTGAGTCAGAAAAGCAATTATTATTTAGTCTGAAATTAATGGATGGTTGGAGGCCAAGCCTCTTCCATATAACCAACAGCATGTAATTTTCCAAAAGGATACCAAAAACCTTAAACCACTTGAGGAATACCATAGATCAAATAAACATGAATAAAGGACTAATGATGTTAAATCCCATTTTTACGTATTAATTCACATGATCGGAAAGTAGTCATAAGGTACATTTATGTTTTGTTTATTTGAAGCTAAATTGAAAAACTTATGTCTATTAAACCTTGCTTTCATCAGAATCATAAGTTAAGAAATGAAATTTATAATAGTGATGGTGAGTGGTGAAGTGGTGACAAATTTTGAGAAGCATTTTATAACATTGCAAGACTTGTATGAAGGTAAAAGTATCATTAACATCCTCAGAATCTTAGCTCAAGAGATTGAAATGTGTAGAACATTAAGTGAACAGAAACAGAGAAAATTATGCAGCCACATAAGGCATCATTGTCAAACAGATTCTAAAATATCAAGGCACACCAATCAAACCATTGTTTCTTTATTATTTTGTATTGGACAACACACTATATTACACCAGCACAAACTTATTCATCCATTCTTACGATACATGTTTAACAACCATCAAAAAGAACACCAAAGACTGAAGCATTTGCCAAGCATTTATTTCAAAGATTTTTATTACTTGCATGTGACAGCTGTTAGTTATGGTTTGCTTGTCCTTAAAATGTTTGATCATAATATCATCACTGCTCACATCCCTGAATTATAGAGGACAATGACTTTGTATGTAATTTCACAAGTATTCAACAATGATACAACACTCCTAAAGTACTTCATTCTGCTCTACTTCTGTTGGGGATGACCTCTTAATCTTACACTCTTTATTCTTTACATACAAAAGACTACATAATTTACATACCATATATAGCTCTTAGTGGCCCATCCTTCAAATTGCATTGCTGATGATCAGATCCTAAATGGAAGGATTGAAGCCCTAAGTTTAAAACGGGCATTTTATGAATACTTACGAACCAGTCACCTGAGATACTGAGCAATAGCCCCAAAAAAAGCAAAAGCTTGTTTTGCAATAAATTAAAGACCATTTAGGTATTGCCAAAGGCTGTAATTCATTCAGCTCTTTCAGAAGTTCTCCTATCTTGGCAACATGTGAGCTTACTCAGTATGCAATTACACATTTACAGAATGGGCAAGACTTCTATCCTGATCCTGTTCAAAGAGGAGATGCAATCCATGCACCACAACTACTTTGTGAAAGAAGTGAATGCCCCTTTCTCCTATGGCACATAATCACCCATACTGTATGGTCAGGAGTGAAGTGGAGACCTCAAGGTACATGATACAATACTACTAAGGAAGAAGATTTTGAGAAAATAACTATTCGTTAAGTTCGCCACTACAAGCAGAAAGGTAGAGAAATTTTCATTATTTGGTTTATTGATGAGAAGAAAAGAAAGAGTAGAATGACAAAAATATTGCAATATTTTACCCTCAAATCCACCAAAATAGACGATTGGTGTAATACAAGACACCAAAATCTACTTCTTATACACAGAATTTTATTTTATTTTTTAATTTCCATTACTTTCTCTTCTAATCTCTCCAATCAACAGAACGACAAAAGGATTCTCAATATCTCTACAGTTCCAAGAAATTAAAAGAAACACAAGAAAAGTTTCTCTTGGAAGTGGTAGGTCTCTGTTACTGTTAATGACTGATGCAGTTGAGCAATATTTTGTCAGTGTTACATAACAACTTTAATGAATCCTGAATGCTTCCTCCATGAAGTTCCTCTAACAATAATGAACTACTACTAGATTCATAGCTAATTTTTCATGCTACTTTAATGTCCTCCCAAAGCTTCATAATTTACAAACTGAAGAGAGAACAAATTCATCAATCCAATTCAAGAAACACGTAGATAACTACCACAGAGTATTCAGAACCACATCGTGCAAGCAGAAAGCTCAAAACTCAATCGCATCAAGCCAAATCGTGAAAATAAAAACATACTGCCAAACTCAAAGATTAGCTTTTGAACACATGCATCAACAAAATCAATGCTTTGAGGAAACTACAACTGGGAAATTTAAGATCCTGAAACTGATTCATCAACATATCACTTTAAACGTTAAGAACAGATGAAAAAAAAAACCATGACTCACAAAAGAGAGAAAGAAAGAAAGTAAAATTAGCAGAGAAGAGAGAGAGAGGGGACCTGCTTCCATGGCGTTTGAAACCAGTGAGTTGGCGAGTCCAACTGTATTAGTCCTTCTAAATGGCAAGAGAGAGAGCGAGAGCGGAAAAGGGACGGGTTCCCAAATGAGCTCCTTTCTTCTACAACATCGACGGCTGAGAATTTATAGGCTTAGAAAAAATCGGTAAGACACACACAAGTACAAAGGGCAGAAGCACACGCTATCAGCGGTGATTAACCAACCTAAGCAAAGTACCAAAGCCAAACTGAACCAAACCGCTGTTGTCTTTCTCTGTGTGCTCTGTTTTTCTAAGTTCGTGTTGTGTTGCGTCTTCAAAACAGTGTGAATATCTTGATCTGGTGTGGCGGTGTCCACTAGGAGGAACTGGACTTCAAGTGATGAGGCTAAATAAGGAAATAGGGTTAGGGTTTCGAGGGTGACACGTGCGAGAAAGAGGTTTCCAGCTGGCCACGTTTTACTGGATTAGGTTTTGACTATGCATCAAATTGCCAACTATTTGGATAATCTTTATTTATTACAAGTAGAACCACGCTATGCTGACTGTCTCCTTGCTTTACTCTCTGGTTCTTGTCCTCCGGTTATGCCGAATTTTTCTTGTAGATCTGCCACGTCACTTGTAAAACTGGAAAAGGGCCCTGGTGGGCCAGGTGGTACTTTGTAATGGAATCTTACGTGGCATGTTCTGAAGTATACGGTAAATATCGTATCCATGTGCACAGTAACTATAATTATATTCATAATTTTGACATAAATAAACACTAATTTATTTTATCAGCACTAATCAAGTTCTACGCTAATATAATTCGAGCATACAAAACACGTGGTTAATTAGCATGTTTTATTTTTGGTATTATAGAATATAAAAAAAAAATAGTTAGTCAACTTTTCAACCATTAAATAACAAAAAGAATAGTAAGTTTTAATATATTTTTATTTTTAAAAGTTAATTTTAAAATGAAAATTAAGGAGATTAAGATCGTAATATTTTTTTATTTTTAATTGGATGTTTATACGTGATATAGTTAATAATAACGATACAGATTATATTTTAATAAAATTTATAAATTAATTTTATATAAAAATATAATTAAATTTATTAAAATATAATTAAATTTTGTATCAATATCTGCTTAAATTAAAAATAAAAAATATAAAAAGAGAAGGTTCTCGATCCTTAAAAACAACTCCGATAGTAATTACTTTATTATTGGATGATAATGATGCAGTAGTGCCTTATGACATGGAGCAAAAACTACAGAAATTTCAATCTCAATTCCAGCAATTAGAGGAGAGGAAAGGAAATGCAGTCATCTTGCATTGCCGCCCGCCTATAAATTTCAGCAGCTTATCATTTCATACAACTCAAAATCATGCGGCAAACATTTGCATTGGCCTTGTCGGATTCAGCTTATCCTTTTCGCGTGTCATTATACAGGATCTGACTTTCCTGTTGTTTTGTTTGATCTAATAGACAGCACCAAACCAACCCCAGATCCTGCTTGCTGCATCATATCATATCTACGTATTGCAGCATGTTCTGATTATTGAGATTGAATTCTCATACCATTTTATTCGAAGTGAAAATGGTAAATATATTTGGTAAATGGCCACAAAATCAATGCAATGACAGTTAATCCGTCATGAGAACTATCTATAATTTCATTTTCATATTTGTATAATGAGTTTTATAAGGAGTTCACAAATATATGACATGGACAGTTTATCTGCTATATATGAAGCTATGTATAATAATAGAGGGTAAAATTCTATCATGTATACCCTGTCTTTCAGTCTTTAAAAACCC
>JAXCLQ010035216.1:12089-22417 GCA_035584115.1 Cedrela odorata | reverse complement strand
TCATAGAATGGAATCAGTAAGAGTAAATATAGGAGTTTAAGGGATCAATCAATATTAGCTCTCAAATAATTTATATATTATTTTAATTAATTAATTAAAAGTACATCGGTTACAAACATAACTTCAATAGCGTTAATTTTGCTAATCACCTTAGATTAGAAAAATTGTACTGAACCTTACTGAAACTGATGAGCAATATATTGTAGTGAAAGAATAATATATGGTGGCTGCCACATGATTAACGTAATTACTGTGACCACTGTTTGATTTATCGATCAACATGGTTTTCATTAACTTAAGAAAAAGAAGGATCTTCTTCAACCTTACGAGAGTTGCTGACTTTTAAACTGACAATAATTCATCAAATAATGTTATGATACAGAGAGACACAACTATGTTAGACTCAATAATCTTTTACGTTTATGTTAAACTTATGACCTAACATGTTAGACTTATGATATAAATGTAGTAAATATTTTTACGCTTATGTTAAACTTATGACATAACATGTTATACTTATGATATAAATGTAGTAAATATTGGATAGTATATTTTAAAATATACTATCTCACATGGTAGCATGAATTTAAATTAGAATTGATGGTATGAATGTTATAAAATTTCATTTATTTTAAGAGTTAAAAAACAGTTTCATAAGATTTGAATTTATGTCATTATTTCTACATTAATAATTTTTTGTAACAGCCATATTATTGCAACTATAAAAAAAGAGTTCTTTGACACAAGTTAGAGATAGAAAAAAAGGAGAAAAAAATCTCCATATTCCTTTTACTTTCTTGCTTGGTTCTTATTATTGTTGCTATGAAATTGTTGTATCTGAAAGTACACTCTTCAATAATATAGTCATTGTATCATGGAGTATAGATTGCACATGTAACATCTTATTGTACTAGAATATTATCTTAGAGGAGCGGAAATCTGTTCTTTAGAACACAGTGAATACAAGTCTCGACATTCTTCTTATTTTTTTGTTTTGCTGTGTTGCTGTTGCTGTTTCTTGCTGTGCTGCTGCTCTTTCTTGCTGTATTGCTGCTGATTTTTCTTTACCTTGTTGCTGCTGTGTCGTTGCTGTTTCTTACTGTATTACTGCTGTTTCACTGCATTGCTGTTGCCATATTCTAACAATAAATTGTTAGATTTGTAACCTAGTATTAAAATCCTACTTTATAGTCTAGCACCAATTCAGCAACACCAGTAACACAGCATTGGCGCGTATGAGAATTGTACGACTTATATGCAATTCAGCTATTATTATATGGGTCACGACTCTCAACTGACAACCCAAAGTGAAAAAAGGACTCAAAATTATAAGCTCCAATGTGGGTCAGATTCTCAAATTGCTGCTTTTGTCCTCGGGAATTGTTGCTGAGATGCTGAATTCTGTAAGATTTCTGCTGTCTTTCAGTTTTTTAGTACATATAGGACCCCTGGAAGAAACAACTTTGAATGTGAGGCCACAGAATTTTGTGGAGGATTTTGGATTCTCATTACAGTTTTACACGGTAATGTTTTCACGGATCCACAGGCAATTTTGCCTCACATTTTGTCATCAGATGATTCACGTTTTGTTGTTCTGAATCTCTGCTTTGACATGTTTAACACAAGTTCCCTGGAAATTATAACAATTCTGCTTCCGTAGAGGACGAACGTGACTTCATTTTTATGATTGCAGTTTTCTGATTAGGCAGCATTTACCTGTTTAATCAACCATCTGACTTGTAAAAGCTCGAACTTTAAGCTTTCAATTTCGCTATAACAGTACTGTATCACCCGAAGTAATGTTCTTCATAATTTAGCACTCCAAACCCAAGGAACAAAGCATCGTTTTCGTTTTGCCTCTGTTTCTTTTTTATTCTTCCAGTTAATATAATTGTATATTTGCGCTCAAGTTAAGCGAGAGAGGCAAACAGCAACAGAACTGCAATTAACGACCTAATATGTTAGACTAAAGACATGTATATCGTTAAATTCGTGAACTAAAACGTCATATTTGCAGCCCTGTACTAAAATCCTGCTGTATAGTCTCACACCTATTCAACAACACCAATAATACAGCATTGCCGGTATGAGAATTGTTACGACTTGTAAGCAATTCTGCTAGTATTATTATGTGGGTCACGACTCACGACTGACAATCCAAAAGGATAACAAGGACAGAAATTATGAGCTACAATGTGGGTCAGATTGTCAAACTTATGTTTTGAACTCGGGAATTGTTGCTGAGATGCTGAATTCCGTAAGACTCTTGCTGTCTTTCCCTTTTTTTTAGTGCATATAGGACCCCCGGAATACAGTCCAGGAGCCACGTCTGTTCCAGGTTTGCTAAATAGTTGATCTTCTGCCTTTGCAATTGAGGTCTCAGAATTCGTCCGTAAATTTGGATTCTCATTACACAGTTTTCTGCGAGCTGATATTGCACATTTAGAACCAAGTAGCCAACCGTCCCAAAAGCAGGCACGGCTGGCAATGTTTTCACAGATTCACAGCCAAAATTTCTTTAGACTTCCACATTTTGTCATCAGATCTTTCCCATTTTATTGTTCTGTATCTCTGCTTTAATAGGTTTTGCATCAGTTCCCAGAAAAAAATATAGAGGATGAACATAGCTTCATTTTTATGATTAATCTTTTGAATAGGCTGCATTTACCTGTTTAATCATCTGAGTTGTAAAAGTTCAAACTTTAACCTTTTTCAATATCACACTGACAGTACTTTAACCCAAAGCAATTTTCTTTTCATAATTTGGAACTCCAACCTGAGAAACAGAGCATTGTTTTTGTTTTTCTTCTGTTTCTTTTTGATTCTGAGTTATTTATATGAATATTTGCACTCAAGTTATCACAGAGAGGCAAAAAGCAATAGAAGTTTATATAAAGAATTGGGAGCTGGTTTATATGTTAGGTGAAGAGTTCACCCAAAACCATTTCCACAATTACAAACTTATGCCCAGATCTCCCCAATAAACCATTTCTCTTTATGTACACACCCCCAACAACACAAACAAACATAAAAACAAAAATGCTGTAAACCCTACCTAGTGTTTCCCTCTTTTTTCCTCCTCAATATATTCTTTTGCTCTTTTCCCAGTTTTTATTCATTTACACATACAAAGACGAGCAAAATCACATCCCAAAAAAACCCCTCTTCTCGTATCTCCAATTTATCCCCTCCCCAAACAAAAATGAGCAAAATATATAGGAAAAAAGTGCTGGAAACTATTTGAAGATCAACTTCAATATTACCTTGGTTTCGGTTGTGATCCAAATGACAATAATGGTTGAACAAGCCTTTGAGCAGATGGACTACCCAGTAACATAGCCTGGGATCGTGTAAGCATCTCAGCCATTGAAGGGGTTTGATAAGACTGAACAAGACTTGACCCATCGGTTGAGTCGCCTCTTGCTGTCGCTCTCTGCCATGAGTGTGAGCTCAAGCCTGAAAGAATATATGCTCTACCAGATGCTTCGTATACATGCCTGCTTGCCATCCTCTCTTGCATTTCTTTGAGCTCAGCATCCAATGCAAGACACAGGCGATCATGAGATTTAGCTGACACAGTCTCTGACAGTACCTGCCGACAATTCTCAAGGATAGAAACAGCACCTGCTAGATCTCCCTGCTCAGCTGTAGTCCTTGCCAGCGCCATTGCCTCTGCTGCTTGAAGCCGGTTTCGTTGCCTATCTACTTCAATTGACACTACTTCTTGTCCTGTTATTTCAGGCCTTTCAATCCTAACTTCATCACTCTCCATTGTTACCATTTCTTTAGTTACGGGATCCTTGTAACTACATCCCACCTTTAGCAACGATGTCCCATTTCTGGAAGACTCTGCTGGAACATTAACTGACACAAGAAAATCCCTCTCTTCATCAGCATATAAATCTCCAACATCAATAAATCCACTATGTCCATCAAACATCACACGGCTTGGATAGCTTCCTGCTTTAAATGAGCCTAGGCGGAGACTTGGGTGCACGCATTCAACTCCCACATGCAGTTCCTGCACCACAACACTTAAAAGCCCTCCAATGCATTGTGCAAATGCATCCTGGATTACAGCTTCAGTCTCAATGAAAGAAAATGTCCCTCCAGAATTTTCAGAAATTGAATGCATTGACGAAGCATCATGATCTGTACCAAAGCCAAAAGTATGCACCGGAATCTGGAAACCACTGTTGTCACTGCTATGAATAGACAAAGGGAGGAGTGATTGATAATTGGGTTGAGGCTGGTTATTACCAGAACCATTAACAGTATAAGTATCCTGCCCATCAGACAATAGTATAATGCTGGCCACAGGATTTTTTTCTCTACGGTCTTCCATAACCTTGGCACCTTTTCTCAGGCCTTCAGCAATATTGGTCCCCCCATTTGCAACTAAAGAATTAACAGCTTGAAGAGCCTGCTGCCGTCCTGTGTCAGACATTCGACGTAGAGGAAAGAGGCGACGGGCTGTGGAAGAGAAGGCAATGACTGAGAGCCTATCGTTGGAACCAAGGTTTTGTATTACAAACCCCATGGCTCGTTTAAGTAATGCAAGCTTGGTACCAGCCATGCTTCCACTGATGTCAAGCACTGTGACTAAATCCACTGGAGCACGGGGAGTTAGAGAAAGTTGAGGCAAAGTAGCCTGATTTCTGCTAGGATTCTGTCTTGCAATAGTAGCTGCCGCTTTGAGATGGATCAAAACAGTGAAATTATCATAAGATTTGGACCGTGGTACAACTGAAACTTCAGGATATGTTTTGATAACTATCGTTTTATTAGAATTGCTGTCTGTAACATCATTACTGCCAGAGCTTCTGTCAGCAAACACAGGTTGATGATCTAGAGCTTCATCATCATTGAATATCCCAGGCTCAGGAGCCTGAAATAGTGGCACAATGTGCCGTCGACTCAAATCTCGACGAGGGGGAGGTAAGCGGCGGACCACAGTCATCAAAGCATCATTTTGAGGCCAACCTATTGGATTGACTGCTGCCCTCCCAGGAGGAGGGTCCAAGCTGGGTCCCTGCAGAGGGATCTCTTTCCATTTTGCCCTGCAAACTGGACAAACTTGGTTACCATGTTTCACATTCGACGCAATGCAGTTGAAATGGAAAGAATGCGAGCACTCTGCAGTGAAAATAGCTTGCCCACCTCCTTGTTTCATCTTTGTCAAACATATTGAGCAGGTCTGCTGAAAATATATAGCAGGCAAAGTAAATATATCAGATCACGCTAAAGATTAAATGCCGCAATGATTAGCAGCAGTGGTGGAAAAGACATCAGAAATTCATGGGCACATACATGAATATGGTAATTTTAGACATCTAATGTAAGAACAATGGCTTACATTGAACTCATAAACAAAGAAAAAATAAATAAAAACTAATTTCAAGCAAATCATATACAATGCGGCATATAAGAAAATTGGTATAGGTATCCCACATAATACAAGGGACAGATTTCAACAAAAGTGTACAGAGTGCTAATTACAAGAATAAATGCAGTGTCAGAGGACCAACCAAAACCAGGAAACAACACAGCATAAAAAATATAGACTTGGCACTTAAACTTGTTAAGCACTCTAGGCATGAATAGTAAGAAATTGATCTTTCTTGCTCCTGCCAAACCCAAACAAGGCCTCACTTGAGCTACAATTCGCGAGGGCAATTATAAACATATTTAGCTGCAAGTTAAGAGCAAAGATAGGAGTAATCCGCATAATCTACCCTAACAATCTGACAAATTAATGGGAGAGAGGCTTCAAAAACTTGCGCAATCAAGAACAAGTACTAGCTATGACTGAGGTTTGCTTATGGAAATTGTTATTTCTATTTATTTATTTTTAAGAAAAAGTAACTACAGTTTCACAATAAAGCATAACAAATTGGCTCCTTCAATATAGTCTACCAGTACAAGATTTTAAACGCAGTATACTGATAATATATTATTGCATAGCCAACAATTGTTTTTCTGGTTCATTTTTTTCCATCATTCTGTATAATATGGAAAAATTTTGTCCATATCCAAGGTGTCGTCCCACGTACAAGAAACTTTAAAGTTAAAAATGAAAATAAAAAAAAAAAAGGAATTTTGTAGATCGAAAAAGGTGAACAAAAAAATATCATAAAACGTAAATAAAGCACCAACAACTTGAGCTCAGTTACTATCTAGGATCTATAAGGCATTTAAACAGAGCTAAAAGTAAAGTGCGTCGCAAAATCGAGCCAACTGAGGTAGTAGATGACAATAAATATGTTTCCATGTTCTTGTGTTACTACTCTTCTCAACTGCCAGCATGGTGGACAACAAGTCAATGTTAGGCATCCAACAAATAGAACGCACTTTATTTTTGAAAGGTTATCAAGAAACTACAATTATACAAATAAAGGGAAATCATAAGTTTCTTTATGACATGTCTTTTTTATTTATTTCTTTTACTTCTTTGAAGAAGGTCACAGCTAGAAAGCTAGCAATTTAACAGTCAACAGATGAGGCCACACACAAGTTGCTTTTGTTCCCTATAAGAGAAGGAAAAGGAAAGGTAAACCCTTTAGTCTTCTTTTACTAGTAAGGCCCTGAAAGTGACTTATGCAATAACCCCACAAGCTCAAATAGGAGGAGGAGGAGAAAACAACATGACATCAAATACCTGGCTCCAATAATTTGAGATGCTCCTCAAATCTACCAAATAGTTTACACCCAGCAACAAACTTATTTTTTCAAGATTAAGACATTTCATATTACATGCAAAAAAATTGAGAAATTTCAAACCACCTGTCGAGGTCTGAAAGGGAGATGCCAAAATTAATAAATAAATAAATAACCTCTGAAATTCTATCTGTTTGGTTGCTCTGGAAAAATATTGGAACAGAAAACAAAAGAAAATTTTGAAACACAGATATTTCTTTTTTTCAACCAAGAAAGGGAAAATCTTCATTCAGCTAAAACCGATATAACTCTCTGGGTAATTAGGACTTATTGAATTCTAATTCTTATTCAATGAAAATCAAATACATAAGAAAAAATAAACAGAAGCACAACATGCAAAACATCAATTCTTTAGCAAGCATACAATTAAAACTCACAAATAATAAGTTATAAGAATAAAATATATACATATGCATATATATATATATATAGCTTGGTTGAGCTCAGCTTCTCATTTTGTTATTTCCGCAAAAAGAAGCCAAAAATTTCATTTCCATTTATGTAACTTCATTTTCTCAACAACCAAACAGGGAACAACACAATAACATTACGCACCGTCAAATAAACCAAAAAAAAACATGAATCTCATTTTCTTTAGTTTCTCACCCATTTTTACAGCAACCAATCAGACCACAACTCAAAAGCATACCATCTCAGAGATTTTACAGAAAATAATCGTTGAAATAGTTTGAAAAATGAGAAACAGCAAACAGACCTTGGAGGATTTGCTGCCACTTTTGGACAACCTCAAACCACGAGAAGATGGCGTCGGAGTCATAGGCCGAGAACACGTGTCCCAGTTAGCAGGAGACAGCAGAGCAGCATTAGATAGTCTCTCAGTTGAGTCAGCCGAAGCCGGCGGTGGTGGTGATTCCTCAAGAGTTCTTGGTACATACACACAAAGATTCAAACCCAAAGCTAGCTTTGCTTTTCTCCATTTGCTTCCCATTTTTCACTTCCAAAAGGAGCTAAAGATGATATCTTTATTTGTCCAAGTGCAAAAAACCAACAACCCAGTACCAAAATCAACAACCCAAACCAATACGTTTTGCTCAAGAAAATGAGCTGTAACCCCCGCAAAAAACGACGAAAAATTTTAATTTTTGAAGCTGGTTTTGCTTCTGCTTCTGGGATTTGAGTTTTGTTTTGTTTTGGTTTTGGTTTTGGTTTCCAAGATGAGTCCTTGGAATGAGAGAGATAATGGGCCTTTAACAAAAGTTAAAATGGAACACGAAAACCAAGAGAAGAGAGAGATGTTTAATGGAGGTCTTTTTTAACAGATAGAAGACAGAGTTGTAGCCTTACAGGCTATGTATTTTTCTATATATTTCTTTAAAAAAAAAATGCGTGACGATGGGTAGAAACCAAATTGTCAAAGTTAGGGACTCAGTCGCCATAGAAGAAGAGTAGTAGAGCTTAAGCTGCTATTCTTGGCCGCCATTGAAGATAGAGAGAGAGAGAGAGAGAGAGATTATTGCCTCAAGTTTTGACCTTTGTTTGCTTTGAGTTTTTGTTTGTTTTGTAGAGAGACTTTGAGAGAAGTAAAAGGCAGAGGAGACAGTATTTAATATTAATATTAATTTAAAATTAAAATTAAATATAAAAAATCATGTTTTGGTTAAATAGGGAAAGCCAACTGCTTTATACAATTATACTGCCTCTTTGCCCCGTACTTCCCTTTTTGCCCCTCTACTTCCCTCAACTTCCCTTTTTTTTTAGATTATGTATTTATTTTTATTTTTAGTGGAGATTTAAATGAAAATATATATATAATTACAAGGTTTATTTTTCTCAAAAAAATAAATTTTAATTTTTTTATAATTAATATGATAAAAATATTTAACGTTAAGTTATTTTTTTTAAAAGACATTTAAACTATTTCATGTATTTTAAAAATTATTTTTATTCATTTTACTCTAATATTATAAATAAGAAAAAATATAAGTATTCTTAATTATGTGACAATACTTTTTCATAATACCATAAATACGCTCTTGAAGAAGATAATGTTTAAGCGGTTATTCTAAACTTAGAATTATAACTAAAATAATTAATTAATTATCTAATAAATTTCTAATTTATAAACAGATGACACAATATTTAGTGTTAGCAGATGGTTGTCAAGTGGGTGAACAAAATCAGTTTTGATTTCGATTTCATTCGGAGTTAGAACTTACTCTAAATAATTCGATTATTAAATTTTAGAACTGAAATCTACCCTATCTAACGGGGTACCATTTTTTTCAATTTTGGTTCGAAAATAAGATACATTATATATCAATTATCTTATTTTTAAAAATTTTTAATTTCATAAAAAAATCTGTAAAAAATAAAAATAATTAAATTAAATTATAAAATTATTATATATGTGATAAACAATTGAGTGAATAAAAAAATAAGTTATTAAATATAATTAATATACAATAAATTATTTAAAAATATTGTATTATTACTCGAGTTAATATTTTTAAAAAATAATTTTTATAATAGTACAATTATATACTTAAAAATATTATACCATGTATATATTTATTTATTATAATTGTTAATTAGTTTGACAATTTTAAAATAAATATATACACATTACAATTTTATTGAATTACTATACAAATAATATAATAAATTAAATACAATATTATAAATATATTAATTATTTTTTTCTATATAACTCAACGAATAAAAATTACTCTATTTAATAAATTATATAACTTTTTATATATAGTTCAATAATTAAGAGTTTGTATTTGAATACGATGTGAGATTTAATTCATTTGATTTGAAAATTAATTTTTTTTATTTTTAAATCGAACTAATTTTTTATTTCAGTTTTAGTTCCACAATTTTTAAAACCAAAACCTACTTTAGAAAATTTAATTCTTAATTTTTTGAAACTGAAACCTAGTTTAAAAGAATCAGTTTTTAATTTATAATCAATTTTTCATTTGATTTTTGACTATTTTGAGTGAAACCGGAATCATTGCACGTATCTAATTATCAAATCATTTACGTTTAAAAACACTTTATTTGTTTAATAATATATATTTGTGATTATAATTAATTGTTTAGTGGGGGGATCTCATTGTCAATTATAATCCATTTGAGAAAAAGAATTCCAAATTTTAATTAATTAATTAATTAATTAGTAACTAGTACATGATAAAATGAGATGGTGATGGTGATGGACCCCATCATGATCATGTATCATTGTTGTTGGGCATGACATGATGATAGTCAACATGTGGTGGGATTTTCACAATCATAATAATAATAATAATAATTAATAATTGAAAAAATAAATTAAATAGTTCATTTATATTTATGGTTTATATTTTCATTCCACATGACATGATGTTTATGGTGATGATAAGTATGTCCACACGTGCACATCATCACTGTAGTCCATGTCATCTCTGTTGACATTTCTTAGATTTTCCTCTTTTATTTCCTATTTTTCTTTTTCTTTTTTTTTTTAATTATTAACTAACAAAAATATTTTAATAATTATTTCAAAGAGTAGTTTAGGAACCTCTTATTCATAATTTTCATTTTTACTTTTTAAATATTATATAAAATTTTAAATTTAATTTATATTATTTTTTAAATTAACTAGC
>JAXCLQ010035174.1:0-24201 GCA_035584115.1 Cedrela odorata | reverse complement strand
ATCATCATCATCATCATCATCATCATCAAGCTGGTTTGGTTTATCTTGATTCTTGACCGACCCCAAAATAGATAGAAGGCATCTTATAACTTTATTAAAGTTGATATGAACCCACACCTGTAAATAAAAGAAGAGCCAAGAAAATATCAGTTCACTGTATATGTTTTTCCTTTTTAAAGTATGCCATGCTCTGTAACATTACAAGGGATTCATGGAATTAACAACAACCTGGAACTTGGTGCTTATATTTTAGACACTTGGGAACATAAAGGAATGGAGACGAAGAAAAACCCTAGAATTTTGGATAAGCTCGAGAATGTTATGTTTAAGGTGCCACGACTTTTTCATGATTTGTTTAAACGTCACGTTTAAACCTTTATTGGGGTCACTCAAATATATACACATTGTGATTCTGCCAATATAAAACTGAAATTTTCTTGCCAGCCAAACAGTATAAAGAAAATAATGATAAATGTCTTTCTTTCTAGTCATGCAGCATGACCTTAAGTAATTGCAAGGGGAGCATATGATGATTGGATTACTGCTAATCATCGACGAAAACATTCATACCCATATTACACTTTTTTTTTTGTTCCCTTACGGTCAAAAATAAGCTAAAGCTGATCAAATCTGATTGTCTTGTCACACTCATCTTGCCTAACCCATGCGTTGCACGGGAATCTTTGACAATAAATAAAATATATCGAGGTTGGTTACTTAGGGAAACGAGTTATAAATCCCATCATTTACCAACTACAACAGTGATTTTCAAGCTTTTTAACTTTACATTAGCTTTTCTAATTTTGACTAATTTGCCAAAGTAAATCTGTATTACAATTACTTGTCCCTAATCTTCAAATTTCACAGCAAGAATCCAATATAATATGGTTTTGGTTGGACCAAAACCAATGGCTGCAACGTGTGCAGGACTTTAGATTCATCAGAAACACAAAGATCCCACTTGATGTATGAATAAATGAGAAGGGGTACCACCTTGGAAAAGCTGAAAGTGACTTTTGTTCCATTTCCTGGTCAGTTTTTCTGTCAGGGTGAGGTCCCTGTTAAATTTCTGAATGTTACAATTCGTAGATACATGGTTTTGTGGGGCGTATATGCTTGCTCTAATACGTACAAAATCCTAAACCCTAAAAAGGATTATAAGAGACAAGATAGTGATAAAAGAGAAAAAGTTAGATTACATATAATCAAACAAGACGTTTTTATTATGCGACGTATGAGCATTGTTCTTCTCTGGCTCTTATTTTGTTTGGTATGACTAGACGGGATTAATGTCTGCCAGCAGCTGCAACAGTGGCCCGACCGGCCTAATCCTGCATCTTGTCATTTCAGTATCAATTCTCGCAGTTAATTTGTTAACTCCAAAGAGAATTTATGAAGGCATGGGAACCTTTCAATTCATGGTATTAAAGCAGTGCTACGTTGATATATCTAGCTTGATTATTCACTATCACAGTAACTTTCAGTCTTTGTATCGGAATATATACGACTCGCATTCCTATTTTGATTGAATTTATTAATTTGTAAAATGATATTTTATGTAATTTCATTAGTTATGCTAATTACTCAAGTTACATAATAATTTTGTATTACTATTAATGCTATAATTTGAATTAATTAAGTAAGAAATCTGCATACTGAATATTGCGCGATGATGCTGTCTCTAATAGTAGCCTTTCATTGATAACTCCAAGCTTGCAAATGAACTAAGACAAAGTAGATCCTCTGTATACTATGCATGCATGAGTAGTTTTGTTTTGTATTTGTGACAATTTGTCATGTAATCTCACAATTCATGTCTCTCCGAAACCCCAAGCTGGCAATGTTTGGGCAAGCGTATCGGCATATCACATTTTATGCTAAATTCCAAACGGAACAGTTAATACATTGAGGGACATGGGCGTCAGCTTCTGCCCTGGCCAACCATGCATGCATTCAATTATACATACAATGCAAGATTGAAGATTCTCAGTTAATTCATACATCATTTAGTACCTTTGGGTATTTTAACAACAAAAATCCATATTTAAGCATATCTAAGAACCATTAAAAATGAAATGTAGATGTGAATGGCTGTTGCCAAGATACATAGTATATGGTCCGTCAAATATTTGCTTTGTTCTTGATGCTAGACAATTCATAGATCAATGTACAATATCATCTAACATGATCTAGCATAATAGGATTCATGATGTATTTGGTTTGTCTAGAGATCTAGAATGGTCTCTAAATACCCCAAACCATATTGTTCAATATGGTTAACCTAACATGAATAATTTGATTATTCTTTTAAATTTTGGGTTACTATATTAGATTTAAAATATGTCATCCAACAAGATTCAAGTGTAACATTTGTATTAGACATGATCACATGAACAAGTCGTATGATATTGTATTCCAAGGATTTCCATATGATTTTACCCTTTGATGGAAGCATTAAGTTGGAATTAATAGCTAAATAGCCGTCGATTTATTGGGATTTAACGGTTAAAGATGAATATAAAAATTGCATTGATGAAGCAGAAGTGAGATGATAACAAGAGCTAATGGCACTTTGATTTAATGGTATTTGGACTTTATAATAAAGTTGAAGGTTAAAATTTTCAAAATACAACCAATATTTGCAAACTGTAAAGGGTCCCAAATCCGGGAGTGGGAGATACAGGGGACCCACAAAGATGGGCCCGAGGCTGGCCCAATAAAAGAGGCTATTGTCGGTTGGCCGCGCCGTTGGGTGGCACGAAGGACCGTTACAGCAATTGTATTGAATTGTGGATCGCCCTTTTTCTCACGCAGTGTAGTGTTGACATCAACACAAAATGTCTTCTTTACTAATTCACTTCACACTACCCTCGTTTCATTGACCAAATTTCAATATTGCCAATTGAGTTGGTTTAAGGTTGGCATTGATCGAGCCAGGACGAAATTGGGTGCTATTCCTCCCTTGTAATCCTGTCCAGAATTGGTGTGACATTTCGGGTCGATAGTTATTGGACATTTGTAATTCTTTGATCAGGGTACAAGTTTTTAATCCACAGCTGGTAAAGAAATTTAAGTAACGACTTGAACACTGAGAGAACATTCACTTCTTAACTGGTCCCATCACTTGTTATAAGGGAAAACAAATGACAGAGGCTTGCTTGTTTGACTTGAAATTTGCTTATGTTGCACACACTGGATTAGACAAACACAATAAAATAGTTAATTGAACTATGCTCTTTACCAAACCCAAAGCAAAGTTTTTCATTCGATGATGAAGGAAATGAGTGCTTTGACAGCTTTATTATGGATTAGCCTTATCACTCCTATTTTGGGATTATTGAAATCATATAAGCTAGAAGAGCAATTCGTTTCTTCATTTAATGATGTAAACAAACCAATTGGAGCTAATTACCCCAACTAGAAGTGGGGTTGCCTTGCCTTATATTGATCAAGTTACAAGAATCTAACTCCATTTCCTTTTGCTCTTAATGAATTTTTATTAAATATCATAAGATGGGAAACTTTAGATTAAAAAAAAAATTCTTTGTGTGGGCAAGTGAGACTATCAAGATGGTGGAATGCCAACATCACAAGTTCATGATCTGATCTCCTAGGTTATTTATCCATTGATCAGAATGGAGCCCACCTTCCTACCAATCTCATCCATTATGATGAAAATCAATCATCATAGATGTTCAAAATAAAAAATAAAAAATAAAAATACAAAGAAGCATGAATTTATTACAACTCATAAGAAGAATCCAATGCTAAACATATTGACTATGACCGTCAACAGCCTAATTTTCGCAATTAATAATATCATTAATGAAAATTTTAAAACCAAACACATCATGAACTAAACTAGTCTAACATCAAGTCTCTGCATGGTAAGATAAACGTTTCTTCGTTTCACACCAATAGTATTAGTATGCAATGTTTGATGCTCATGGTCCTCAATGGACCTTAATGCCATTAATGGATAAGTATGGAATTTTCCATAATTAGGCAAATTCACTGCGTTACATTTTGATTTACAATGTTTATCACTTTATGATATTAATAATGGAATTGAGAGGCGTACGATGTTGCGTATAAAATAGTGAAGTGTTTGACTAAAATAATCAGAGGGGCCGGGAAGGAAGAGGGTACAGTAATAAGCAAATGAAATGGGGTGTGGCAAATGGCAATGCAATGATGAGAAAGAGAGACAAAAATGGACATAGGATAAGCACATGGGCATCCCCTTTCTCATTTCACGCTGCCACCATGCCCATTACATTTACATTACTCTCTTAAACCACATACTTCTCTAGCTAAACACATTACATTTTTTTTCTTTTTCTTTCTTTTTATTAGTGCATTAATACATACAGGTGGTTTAATTTCTTATCCCTGAAGTTAAAATTCTTTACTGAATGATTGGCAGTTTCTGGAGATAATCAAAAGTCTAAGATTTCAGGTTGTTTAATTGTCTTTGCTCCAGTTTGACTGGTTTTGGTGTTTTAACATTAAAGTAAGCTTGATTGGTATATTGTCTGTGTTTTTTTTACTATGCTTTATGTGGTGATTGGCTTGGTGGAAGGAAGTATAACGTATGTGATCTTGATGGGATATTTGCAGTGTCTTTTGATTCTTTGTTTGCATGTCCAAATCAGATGGAATTTGACTGAAAGGACAGAGATTTTGGAGTGTTTGATCTTCTGGGTTTCTGTCACTTGACTATTTATGTTATAAATTCGATATATTATACTCAAGGAGTGTTTGTTGTGTTATATTAGACCCACAAGAAAAACTCTGTATTCCTTCATCCTTGGATATCCTCTCTCTCCTCCTTGAAAATTCTATCTTTTTTTTTAATCTTCCATGTTGTTGAATTTTCTAATTTATTTGAGTTGGGGTCTGTTTGTTTTCAGTTCTAGTTGAGTTGCCGAGTCTAGAAAATTTTATTCAGGAGAGGGTCAGTATTGAGTGCGTTTTTGCTTGGAGAAAATCATTTGCTTGCTGCTGGAGAAACTTTTTCTAGCTTCCTGTGCGCTAAGAGGGGAGGCTTTTATCAGTGATGAAGTTGAAGTTGGTTTACTTTATTCTGTCAGAGAGTATCTGCTAAAAAAGATAAGTTAAGCAGTGAGGAAAGATTATAACAATCAGTCATGAAGTTCATGAAACTTGGATCTCGGCCTGATACCTTCTACACTGCTGAGGCTGTAAGGTAAGAACATCTCCGGTTAAAACACGAGACTTTCTTGAATATGTTTATCATAGGAGAAATTACCAACAATTTCTGTTCTTAATGCAGGTCCGTTTCTTCTGAAGTCTCCAGTGATCTCATAATTCAAGTGAAAGGAAGTAGATATCTGCTTCACAAGGTCAAATGTTAGAAATTTTTTTATTTACAGAATCAGGGATATTAGTAATTGAATTTTTAGCAATTCACTTAAATTATGGTCTTAGACTTTATTGGGATTGATTTTTTTTTCTTAAATGTCATTCACGCAGTTTCCTCTTCTGTCCAAGTGTTTGCGGCTGCAGAGGCTATGCTCCGAGTCCCCTGAATCCTCACAACATCAACTAGTCCAACTCCCTGATTTCCCTGGTGGTGTTGAAGCATTTGAACTCTGTGCAAAGTTTTGTTATGGAATCACAATCACTCTCAGCGCCTACAATATTGTAGCGGTAAGATGTGCTGCTGAATATTTGCAGATGACAGAGGATGTTGAGAAGGGAAACTTAACATACAAGCTTGAGGTTTTCTTCAATTCGTGCATACTTCATGGGTGGAGGGATTCCATTGTGACTCTTCAAAGCACCAAAGCTTTTCCTTTATGGTCAGAAGATCTTGGAATCACAAGCAGATGCATTGAAGCAATTGCATCTAAAGTTCTAACTCACCCTTCAAAAGTGAGTTTATCACATAGTTATTCTAGAAGGGGTAGGGATGATATATCGTGCAACGGAACAGAGAGCCAAAGGCATAAACCAGCAACCAAAGGTTGGTGGGCTGAAGATATGGCAGAATTAGGCATAGACCTTTATTGGAGAACCATGATAGCTATTAAATCTGGTGGAAAGATACCCTCTAATCTCATCGGTGAGGCATTGAAATTTTATGCATCTCGATGGCTACCTAACATTTCGATTAATGGACATATCAATAAACAAGAAACATCAGACTCGGATTCAGATTCAGCCAATGAGGTCACTTCAAAGGATAGGCTACTTTTGGAATCAATAATAAGCTTACTTCCGGCAGAGAAAGGTGCTGTTTCTTGCTGTTTCTTGCTTAAACTGTTAAAGGCAGCCAATATTCTTAATGTTTCCTCTTCTTCAAAGAAGGAATTGGCAAGAAGAGTCGCACTTCAGTTAGAGGAGGCAACAGTCAGTGACTTATTGATACCTTGTCTATCATACACAAATGATACTTTGTATGATGTAGGCATAGTGATGACAATATTGGAACAGTTCATGTTACAGGGGCAGAGTCCCCCAACTAGCCCACCAAGGTCCAAGCTGGGGTTTGAAAGGAGAAGGTCTCGTTCTGCTGAAAATATTGATTTTGAGTTACAAGAGAGTAGGAGATCATCTTCAGCATCGCATGGTTCAAAACTCAAGGTTGCAAAACTTGTGGATGGATATCTTCAAGAGATTGCCAAAGATGTTAATTTGCCTCTGTCGAAGTTCATTACAATTGCGGAGACCATACCAGCATTTTCCAGGCTCGACCATGATGAACTCTACAGAGCTATTGACATTTATCTCAAGGTAAACAACACATTTGCTTCTAGTTCTCGTAAAATTTACCATAAATTGATTCCAATAATTGCTGAAAAATGTTTCGACAAATATCACCATCACATTTTAGGATGTGGGTCATCATTATCAGTAGATAACCAACTCTCTTGACCTTAGAATTTTTTCATGTTCACAATTCATTGGCAGTTAGGATTAGGTTAACCTAACAAATTTAGCTTGGATGAATTTATGTCATGAGTATGTAAATATAAATTTCTATTTTTTGTTGACTCTGATTTTCATGCTACAATTCAGATATGTCCTCTTTTGACATGCAGTATTAGGTCGGAATAAGAGTAGAACTCCTAATTTTTCAAGATAGAATTATAAGTTCATAATAAACTATACCTTGGATGAATCAACATTTACACTGATTTCCTACTCTGGAGATTTCCGTGCACCGTGATTAGACCTTGTACCCTTTGACATTTTTTACATAATGTAGTCAAGTTTTTGAATTACCTAGTCGATATAAATATAAAGATTATAATTTTTTTTTTTTTAATGTGTGATCATCCAGACACATCCGGACCTAAACAAGAGCGAAAGGAAAAGGTTGTGTCGAATCCTTGACTGCAAAAAATTATCAATGGAGGCCTGCATGCATGCCGCAAGAAATGAGTTACTCCCACTAAGGGTGGTGGTACAAGTTTTATTTTTTGAGCAGGCTCGAGCCACCATGGCTGGTGGCAAAGTCACTGAGTTGCCTAGCAACATCAAGGCACTGCTAGCTGGGCATGGTATTGACCCTTCAAGGCCAACAGGTCCATTAAGCACCGCTAGTACCATTGCAGCAGATGATCAATGGAGTATCTCAGGCCTTAAATCTCCAAGATCAAAGCTTTCAACTTTACGGATGAAGTTAGCGGAAGATGATGATTTAGAAGAAAATGATTTGCACCCGGATGGAATTGGAAGAAGTTCCAAATTTAAGGCTTTCTGTGCTCTTCCTACACGACCCAAAAAGATGTTCAGTAAGTTGTTATCGATCAATAGAAGTTCCAGTGAAAAGAATTGAGTGAATTTTGCTTACCTGTTGGGGATGGTAATCTGAATGGTAACATATACTCTTGTTTTTTTGGACTTGGAGAAATGCCTTGTAATTTTAGCTTCAAAACAAAGAATCTCAATGTGCATTGTTGATGTAACTTGTTAGATTATTGCCTCGACTCAAATTCCTTGTGTTATTAGGATTTCTTTTCAAATAATAATAATTCTCATGTAGCAATCAATTTAAGAAGCTCTTCTTGTAGATAAAAGCTTATTAGATTTATAATTCATTCTCTCTGAATGAGTCTCGTTTCTGGAAGTTGAAATTATTTTTAACTGACCAACAGTGGGACCGCAACTGTTGCATTTGTCTTGAAATCTGCAACACCTTTTTCTGTCACTTTGCTTCAGATCATGGGATCCTCATCACCTGTTAAGCCTTGGAATTTCGTGTTTCTGTCAAATTCCAGCGCTGTTATACTGGAATGCTTTTTGTCTTATGTCTTTGTTTTGAGCTAATTATTTCAGCTGCCATTTAAATTCCATCGAATTATGAACAAATTAAGTCTCGGCATCTGGGCAGGTCAGATTTCTTGGGGGTAGGAAAATTCTCTGGTAAATGAAATGCCTAGAATGCTCTGCAAAACACATTTTTTTAAAACAGAATTACCTTAAACGAAATTAATCAGCATCATAAACGAATTTGAAATAAAAATTCCAGTTTCCAACCAAACATGTTGAAATAAGTAAATATCAAGTGGGAATGCTGATCTGCCACAAAAAGCAATTTTACTCAGAATCTCTCTGGCTGGACATGTCTAAATGAGGAAGTAGCGTGTGTTTGCAACCTTAGGGCTATCTTCATCTATTTGTTCTATATTGTTTAGTAATTTGGACAGGAACATTCCAATGAAAAAAAGTGATGCCCTTTGAAATTTCTTCTCCACATCTTTGAGGGTCATATTCCCTTTTTCCTCTTCGAAATTATTTACATGGTTGAATTTTTTAAGTGTCTTAGGCATAATTTATGTGCTTGAATTTTGATGCAATTCATATCATGCGCTCTGAAATATATGTCATAATTTATTATACTTGATGCTCTAAAAGTTGGCAAATATAGGGGTGGGCCGAGTCTTTCAATTTCAACATAGGTTAGTTATATAGCATGCATGGTCATTTTCTTGTTGTCATCATTAGTTTCCAGCATAAAGTTAAAACTATTTTCTAGCACCTGCAAAGCAAGGATCTTCTTCTGCCATTCCACTCCATTTACACTTCCATGCTGTTTTCTGATACTCTTAATTTCTTTTACCCCTTGCTTTTTCTTCCAAATCCTTGACTGCTATTCATTCCTTTGTTTCTTATTTTCAATTTTGTACATAATTGCTTTCATTGATGCTGCAGAAAAGCTAATACTAGCAGTTCCTTTCTTGCATTATCATATCTATTTTATTTTCTTTAAGTTTTGGATTTCGTTTTGCTTGACTAACTGCCTGTCAGATGAACTTGAAGATATACTGACAAATAATCTCAACAATAAGCAATAATATCAGGTAGAAGTACTATATCCAATATATATCAGACCAACAAATTAGGTGTCTGCAGTGCACTTGGGCACTAGTGACCATTTTTCAATTGTGGTGGGTGTGGGGTCTACGCTTGGTGGTAGCTCAGATATCTTCATATCAATCAATTTTAAGTGTCATCAAAGAAATGGAGCTGTCTAGACCAGGACCAGCTTACTGCAGCTGAATTTATAGGGCCGCCAGTTGAGTCTAATTATCAAGAAAATCTTCCCTTCCTTTGCCATCTTCATTTTTTTTTTAATTAATTTTCTGTTCATACCATTAGAAGAAATTTTGTTTTATCCATTACATAAAAGATATAATAAGCCAAGAAAAGTTGTTTAACTTACTTTGTGAATCGACATTTATAATATTTCGGCTACCTTACAAAATCCTGACATTCATTAGCAGAACCTCATAACAGAGCATCTTTACAAGTGAACTCAATAAGTTAACTTGCTGCCCATTTTTGACTATTGATCCTTGATCCCATAATTTTCTTATCACAAAACTTTATTCATTCACCTGCATTGAGGTTTTACAGGAGATCTGAGTTATGAGCATTCACAAAATGGAGTAAACATGTAGGAATTAAGACATATACTCAATTAAAGTTGAAATTAGAACAAGATATCATAAAGAAGCAATATAAACAAAGATATGTAGCAGGGTAAAGCAGCAACAACAAGGCAATTATTTAACAAAACACAATTACATATGCATACATACATACATATATATATATATATATAGAACTAAAATTTCAATTCACTGTGCCTCAACGGTGTTTGCATTGGTAGAAGCATCAGTCTTAGAAGCTGAGTCTCGAAGAGAAGCAGATTCAATGCTTTTAGTTCGCTGGAGAGTAAGGGTAGGGGCACGGTGAAGCCTGCACCTGAAGGAACCAGCATGAGTTGTTGGAGAGCATAGACAATTGCTCTTTGCAGCACTTGGTTGTCTTGTTATCCCAGATGTTGGAGATCTCATTTCTGTTTCTCGTGGAATCTCCACCTTCATAACATTCTCCATCCTTTTTCTCTTTCCTTTCTCCTGCTGCTGCAGCTGCAGCTGCAATACCAAATTCCTGGGGTTGGGGAGGATCTTGATTTGATTGAGCAGAAGCGGCAGAAATTGCAGAAAGCCAATGAAGTATAAACTTTTTGCTTGCAATATGCTTATTTTAAAACACTTTAAAATTTAATTTATTTATTTTTCTACCACGGGAATGATAATCCAATCCATTAACGTCCATCTCACCAACATATATTCATCAATACTTTACTTTAGTGAATGCTTCAACCACTACTTTACTTCTCTCCTTCCAAAGAAGCCAAGCCATCATCTTTCTTTCTCTCAGTCAGCATAGGATAGGACAGGACAAGACCCCATTAAAGTTTGTATGATTTAATCACTTTTACTTTTTGTGCATGCACCTGAATCATGAGATGAAAGACGATAATGCCTGTGATTGTGAGAAATCTTTTAAAAGGGTCCCCCGTTATCATGCCCGCACATTCTCGTGGGTGTCAATTTTCCTCATTAATTTCTCTCAATACATATCTTTCAAGCAGTATTTTAATTGACAATGTCTGTGAATGAATACTTATCTTTTTAACAAATCATCAGCACCATCATATAGTGACACCAAGTTCTTACAACATATTTAATTCATAACAATATCGAAGAAATTGAAAATTTGTTTCAATTCAACTCTCTTTCTAATTCTATGGTAAAGATTAAAATATGTTACATAATTGTATTGCTCAAGATAATGAAAAAAGTGTGCTTACATCTAGTCTAGTCTAGGCCCACTTTCTTAAGGTATGGGCCCATAAATTATTCTCCGTTTGATTATTGACAAAAAGAGATATATGCATGATGGATGGTTTCCCACAGACAATAACTTTAAATTTAATCAAATGATTTCAACAACAATCTAGATTCCTGATTAATAATGATTCAAGAATACAACACCAACTGCATGTATTCTAATACCTTTCAATCTTAGAATAGCATTAGGCTCTCAAACACTTTTAACAATTGTGATTGCTCATTACTTATATCTCAAAAGTGGCCTTACATCAGGCCTACGCTTGCTGTAGCCCAAACCAAAATTGAGGTGCGCAATCATCCAAAATTTTGCTTACCAGTTCGTAGGCTCGATTGGGCTAGAAGTTGACTGATTCAATCGAGTGTGAGTGATGCTAAAAACTTTCCTCTAATATCCTGATTACACCCCTTTCATTGGTCAAAAGATTGTGGAAGGGGCATGTAGCTCACCCTTAAGCATGTCTGCAGACGAGACCCAAAGAAGAAAACCCAATCAATCTACAGTTAGAACTAATTGGGCCTAAATACATGTGCTGTGGGGATAAAAGGCTGTGTATAATATTGAACAACCCAATTAAAACCCAGGTACGTACTTCTTTAAGAAGTACTATACTATCCAGTTTTTTTTTTTTTGTAAGCTACCCAAATACAAATAAACGCTATAAGTTTCGGCATTTTCTGTAATGCTCTGCTTAGCTATTTGGCTAACCTTTTGTCTTTGTGAAAACCCTATTTAGAATCAGAAAATAAAGATACAAAGTGGGTCGGACGGGGTCACTGATTAGTGTTAAGTGACTTGCCAGACCTAAACCTACAGTCTACACAAGATGGTAAGCTGTTTTGTCTACAGAACCATTGTTAGTATTAAATAAGAAAAATTATTAAGTTTAAAGTGGAGTTATCATTAAATTACAGTAATCCATCACAAAGTTTTCTGTATTTTTCAACTGCTCATAATGGAACTCTGCCTTGGCAGGCTATGCTGTCCACCTCTCTACTGTTCTCAACAATGGTCCTCATTATATATTCTTACTGAATATCTTCCCGTAGTTAAGCAGCAAGCAAGGCCACTATCTAAATATTTCAACCAGAAATGAGTTATTATTACCATTTGCAAAACTAATTTTACATGTCCAGCTTTCAGGACGCCGTACTCTGATAATGATAATTATTTTGAGTGTTTGAGAGGGGTTTGCAATCAGATTTATTCGGACTATTTATGTAATTTAACTAGGTATTTTCTAGTAACATGCAAGACAAGAAATAAGGAAAACGTTCCCATAAATCTTCTTTCATAATGTGATTATATGTTGTTGCAGCCATACAAGAATGTGAAGCTTTGTACAAAATGACTGTTATTGAGCTCAAATGATCACTTCATGGAAATAATCATCAATCACTGCATTGAATAAATCTTTAGAAAAAGCTCTATTAGGATTGCAGTCACATTACAAAGCCAAAAACTGCATAAAATTACTACATTTTAATATAATATATAGAGACAGATCTATTGAAGCATCAAATTTATTTCAATGAGAAGACGTGTAAAAGAGCTTCAATAGTTTAATCCATGTATGTAGATCAATATAATTTCCTAGCAAATGTGCGTTTTTGTAAAGAATAGATAGCAATATTGCAACATCTCAAAGCTCAACTCATATAGAAATTCTGATATTCCCTTTCGGGGGCCGGCTGTAAAAGTAAATGGGAATATACCCGCTTTGCATTACAATCGTCACCAACTTACCCACAATAGCGAAGCGAGAGGACCCAGTCTTCACTTGCATTACTGGCCAGTTGCCGAGTAAGCGTGGCCAGAAAAAGCAGTCGATTTCATGAGAGCCACACACTTCTAAGAAAACTGTGTAAAGCTGTTGATTTCAAGAAATCAAACACATCCTTCATTTCTAATTTCTAAAACATAATCACTTTAATTACTGATATGCCACTCAAACTGCGCAGTGCAATGGAGTTCCCCTGAAAAGATATTATAATTAACTTGAGAAGACGCAATTGTGTGCGTGTGTCATCTTCACCTAGCACATGAAGCTGTCGCAAAATAAATGTTAATTTCTTACCTCCTAAATTTGAGGCCATAGCTGACAATGAACTTGTTCCTGCAATGGCTAAGAAAAGGAAAATATACTCGAAGGGAAGACCAGCACAAATTTTCAGACAGCGCAGTCTGGCATACGTGCATTAACATATGCTTGGAGATCTGTTGATTTTATTCTTGAATATACATGCATTAATATATGCTTGGAGATCTGTTGATTTTATTCTTGAATATTCAGACACTTGCAAATATATGCGGGCATGCTATCCTTATCCAATGATTCTTACTAATATTTTTTCCATTGAAAAGAATGAAGAATATAGAAGGATCAAAAGGAGAAGCAGAATAATATATACCCAAAAGCCGGCTAAGACAGTCTTTGAGTTCCGAGGTCAATGCAGAGCTATCGAAACAAGATCACAAAGTAAAAAGGATTGCAAAAGTTGCATTTGTGCCGTAAACACTAATATGATATATAATTATAGAAAATTAGACTGCTTGAAGACGAAATCTCCATGAAAGTACATATGGACTAAAAGCTTTAAACTTATAAATATCTTAAACCCTAAAATCAGCAGCAGAGCAAAATTAAAACTATATCATGATATATAGTCGACAAAGCTAAACAGCTCAGACATAATAGATTTGGAGCACAACACCGCCAAATGAGTTCATCAAGCATTCTGAACCCTAGCTGCGAAGGCACCCATAAGCTCTGGGTACTGAAATATATCATCCGATATGGATTCCGGACCCACTTGCAGGTTGAGCGGTAGCTCATTACCGTACAGCACTGCCTGAGAGCCAGTGACTTCACTGAAATTCTCAAACTGTTGTGGACCACCTTGCAAGTCAAAGTAGAAACCAAAATTTTCGTTTTTAATCCCTCTCTTCAACCCATCCATAGACTGATTAACGAACGTGTCAGATACCGGTGCTATATTAGATTCTTGGGTGTAATTAGAAGTAGTTTTTGTGGAGTCATCACATTTCTGGGCCAAAGGTTTTGGAAAGAAACCTTGAATGATCTCTTGCAGCAAACCAGAATCCGATGGTTCTTGTGGAAAGAATTCCAAGTCATCTGCTTCTTGAGTTGTAGCCTTTATAGAGTCGCCAGCGGTATTATATCCTTGATGATCTTCATTGACAGGAAGAGTCAGGGAAGAGCCTGTGAAAGCATCACTCACAGTAGTACCAATCACATCACTAGCACATTTTGTACTGGTGGTGTTACTAAAGGCATTCATCAGCGAATAACCACCAGAGAAAGCGCTAGGAGATGAAGAAAATGAGTTACTGGTGAAAGGAAACTGATCAGATAAAGGCTGAGTAGGCGTATGCAAAGATGGATTTGAGGAAGAGTACAACAAGTCACGTAAGAGAAGCACATTTAGTGAGGAATTCCTCTGGTCTGCAGTCACACCAGAGAAATGATGATCACCAATATGCGGGTTACCGAAAAGCGGCCAATGAGAATATGAGTTAAGCTGACGAGTAGGTAGATTTCCAACAGATGGTTGAGTCTGTTTGGAAAAATTAAACGAAGGGAGGAAATGATCAGGTATAGAGTGAGGCTCAATCGTTGGGTAGACAAAGTTTGTTCGAGCCTTGATGCCACGCATGGCTCGAGCAGCACAGTCATAGGCGCAGGCAGCCTCCTCGGCAGTGTCAAAGGTGCCAAGCCACCTCCTCTCCTTAGACTGAGGGTCGCGTATCTCAGCTGCATACCGACCCCACGGCCTGCGGCGAACCCCACGGTACCGCATGGCCGTACCTGTACCATTACCAGTTTCTTTCAGTGACCTTTTGTTTTTGTTGGTGGTTGTGGAGCCGGTGCTGCTGTTCTTTTTGTTGCCTTTGATGGTTTCTCGTGAGTCGGATTCAGTCATATGGGTCATCCGATTAAGTCTTCTCAGAGCTTCTTCCATTATTTTTGTTTTGGTTGAAAGATTTGCCAACTCCAACAAAGGAGAACGATGGTAAACTATGATGATTACACAACAAAAGAAGTAGAGAACAGAGTTTGAAAGGTGGTGTTTCTCGCTCACTTAGGGAAGAACTGACTAGAAGGCTTCTGAACTTTGATAGTGGCGGTGATGGGTGTATTTATAGTTAGATATAAGGCTCGTATAGAGAGGGACTAGAAACTGGAAAGCGACTGATTTATTCATGCATTGGTGCAACAAAATTCCAAAACTTAGGTAGAATAGTAGTTATCAATTAATATTCTGACGACTAGGATCTACTAGGCAACCGTCCATAAATTAGAGGGTTGTGATCATCTTATTGAATCTTTGTTTTATCATTATTATTTTTTTAATTATTATTTATTATATTTTTCAAGGAAAGCTTTACTGTTGCCTTGCAGAATGTGCATATATGCGTGGATGGGACAATGTTATTATGTTGCTGTTCATCCTCCCATCCCTCTTCTCTCGAGGTAGCTCCTTGGGAGATTTCATTTTTTCTGGGAAATAATAGTCATTAAGTTTTGTACCCACTCCATATTTTCCTTTTGTATTCAAGGACCATTCTCTCAAGAGAATGCGACTCCATGGCAAAATTATGAAATTGTCGTAATTAGAAACCGTTGCATACACAACATACATATGGTCGATCTATTTAAAAATAGCAATATAAAACACAAAAATTAACAGCATAAAATTGGTATAATTGTACACTATATCTAGTTTTGTGGGTTCTTAATTATATCTAATTTAATTTTTATAATAAACAGTTTGACTTGATAAGAATCTTAATTATGGTTGCTGTCGTTTGTCTAACTTTGAGAAATGGATGGCTCAGCTCAGGCTGTGCCAGCTAAGAGCTGTATTGAAGTACAGTAATTGCATTCGGCTATTTCCAAGAGAGAGGCGAGTTGTCGTTTTGAGGATATATATATATATATATATAAGAGCTTGATTGACGTGGATTGAAGATTTTAATTTTACTGGAGTAATATTGTGTTCTGATTTACCATCTCCTCCTTTCTTATCTCTTGAATTTCTCAAAAATATCACCACGTTTCTATAAACGGGTCTGCATTCCACGCATCTCCATCTAACATGTAATAAAGAGTCGGGATTTTGAAGTTGTAGAGAGAGCTCTCTCTCCCTCTCTATCTCTATCTCTATCTCTATCTCTTTTCTCTCCGATTCTGATCGTTGCTGTGATTATCATTCTGAATGATTAGACTGGCGGCGCTCAGAAGTTGTTCCTCCAACTTTGGTTTGAGTTAATCTTGTAGCTGGTTATTTCAGAAGGGAGAAAATATATCTGTGTTGTAAAATTAGTGGTGGGTTAGGGTTTGAAAACCAAGGATTATGATCGCATGGATTGTCTGAAGTATGGTCTTTAAGGGAAGGTTAATAGGTTCTGCTGGTAGATGGATACTAAAGTTGTTTGGAGTTGTACTCTTTGAGTCTGAAAAAGGCAGTTCAGATGTCTACCAGACCCTAATCCTATACCATCATCTCTCTCTTCGTTGCTCACTTAATTCTCTAATTATCATAACTGATCATCGGATTACAACTAAATACTCTTTTAAATTTCATACATTTACATATTAATCAAAATAAAATAAAAGTCCTATGAATCCCAAGATTATTCTAATCCTTTGTACTGAAGTACACGACGAGACCTCATGAAATATATGAACAATAACTATTATATTATCAAGGTATTAACAATTCATTCTGAATTACAAAACTCAAATCCAACGGATGAGATTGCAAATTTTTGTAAATAAATAATATGTCTTTAGGCCACAACAATTATTTTACTCAAAACCATCGACCTAGAATTACAAATGCTTTTATACTAGCTGAATTGTTTTGGATAGTTGTGTAAGCAAACCTTTAAATATCATTAAAATTTTCTTAAAGAGCAATTAATTTTCTCAGTCAATTAATTCATCAGGTTGGTAGCACGAATTATCGCCACATTCATATGTTCATATTCATATATATGCATGCATGCTATGATATTAAAGGACGATAATTTCAGAAGATAGCATGACGACTATATGATCTCTTGGTAATGTCTGATATTTGATGAAGCAAGTGACAATCACCATCTCCTCCTCCAGTGATTTGGTCACTTGAGGTAACAAGTGATTAAACTAGGAGTTTCTGTCACAGTAAAAACCCAATACATACACGCACGAATGAGAGGGAGAGAAAAGAGTAGATGACGGTGGAGGGTTTGGTTTAAAGAAGGGGCGGAGGCGCAGAAACAGAAAAAAAAAATTAACAAAAAAGAAAAAAGAAAAAGCAATATAAGGTACAGAAAGATTTTAACGACAAAGTAGAGATTCTGTCAGTAGAATCAATAGAGTGATCAGCTTTTTGGCAGCAGTAAGCTGAGCTGAGCCTGACAGATATACGATCGAGGAAGTTGGAAGGAACAAACCCCCATAGACTATTATTATTATCAACCTATATTATTAATTAATAATATATACCCACAACTACAATACCATCACCGTATATGCCATGGGAATGAAAATATTAAAAAGGATGGTAAGAATGTCTTGCAATTTGCAATTCTTATTTGCCCATCACATCACATCAAATCATTCAACTCTCAGAATTTGCTTTACAGCATTATACAAATCGCGTTACGTATCTAGTATAATTTATGAAAATTGATTACTTAAACGATTTTTAATTAAAACAGTATTTGAATTAAGTATCTTGGTTGTTGAAGCATTTCGATGACAGATTTGACTGTATATATATAAATAAATAATGTAGTTGCACAGTAAAGATACGGTAGAAGAGTAGAAAAGGTGTGGGTGGTACGAAGTATATAGTAGTTATGATATGGATGTTGGCGAGTTACAAGCCTCTCTTAAACAATTATTTGCAGACTGCAAATGCAATAACCAATAACAACAATCAATAACTCTGTTCGTACATTAGCATATCCTCGTCTTTTTCTCTCTTTGCAGACGCCTGAGATGCGCTTATTTTGCCTTCCATTACTCCTTACCCTAACCAGAAAACGGGAGAGAGAAAACCTACATTATTGTTTTGTTGGTCCTTGCAGCTGTATGCATGTAAGTTTTAATTGCCATCAATACCCATTAATTTTAAGTATTCCTTCTTTAAGCATTGGTCGGGACTATGTTTTCCAAACAAAATACATCTAAATAATTAAAAACCGTCATGAATGATTGAATATATTAAGCAAAAATACTATTTGAAACTCTCTGTACACTAGCAATTATTTTCTTTATTCGTTTACAATAACAAAAAGATTTAAGGGATTAAATCGATAGTTCTACGAAAATTCTTCGATACTTAAATCAAAATTTTGAAATATTTGAATAAAAAAGGAAATCAATAGCAACTAAAAACTTGTAAAGAGTGTTACGTGTTCTAATATGTGTAATGTAACTGATTATTTTTTGTTACTTTTTATATGTTGCTATTTCCTTATATCATTAACTCAAACTTATTAAGATTCTAATGAATCTTAAATCATAATCTCAAATGTATTTAAATTTCAGGAATCACGTAAACTTAACCTTATAAGTATAAATATTTTAAAAATTATAGGATTTTGAGCTCTATTTGCATAATACATTAACTAGAACATAGAAAAGTCTAAAAAAATTTGAATCTTACGGTAATATATAACTGTTGAGAGGTTTTGAAAATCTTTTACATGAGACATTTTACATCAAATTAGAATGGTCTCGCACTTGATGGTATACTCGAAATCTTTGCCATGTTGCACTCGAGCGATTGAAAGAGGTCTCAAAATTCTATATTTAAGCTCAAGACCTTTCATCGAACTTGGGGGGTCTCAGATCATACTGCGTTCCAAGTCTTTGCCACTCTACAATTTGAGTCCCCTGTGTTTGAATTAGTTTCGAATTTCACCTATCATTTATTGAACTTTAATTAGGGTTCTGTATCACCCTTTTGCTAGTTCAAGGCTCATTGGACTTCATCGATGCCTTAGGTCATTTCCCAAACAATATTAATATTTATAACAAACGTAAAACTATAATATAAATTCAAAAACAATGTATCTCTTAAGGTTGATACTCCACTATGAATTCAAAAACAATTAATGTCCCCATATTTAACATGGCGTGGATATAATCCCATACTCAATAGTGAATATAGTGCTTTCTATCGAATGCCTATAATGGTACAGTATTGCAGTTATATCTTACAACATTTATAGCTGATTGATCAACTAATCAACTCAGATTCTTCCTGATCATATCATCGTATATACTTAACACGATTTAACAAAATTCAAGTAAAATTGAGTTTTAATTTTTAATTTTTGCAATTCCAATTTCATTCAAAAGGAGTTCAACCAAAAGCAAAGGAATAAAATGGAATTTCAGTCACCACAATGATAAAGGTTCTTCTCTCTCACATACACACTTGCGTGAGAGTGTATGAGACTAACATTCCGACGTACTAACTCCAAACCCTAACCAGAGGCAAAGAACAAGATCTCTTTCTATCTCTATCTGTTTTAGCTCTGTTACAAACCGTCCTACTTTCTTACTAACTTCACGAGATCCAAAAATGTCCAGGCAAACCTACAAGTCTACAGAACAAAACCCCAGCCTATCTAACCAAACTTAAAAATGCTCAACATATAACATCGGTAAATCGTCTTCTTTTTGGTCGTTCGTCTTAGTACTTTATCAGTATCATCTGTTCAACGCGTGGCTTCTCATCTCTGTACTTTTAAGCCCTTTAATTCTTATTTATGCTCAATTTCTCTTACTGTCTGCCATGTTTAGTTTTAGCATTTAGTGATAGTGCCCGGTCACTACCATGAGCTCTCCTTATTAGAGCTTAGAATTAACCACGCTTCATAAAAAAAGTTTATCTTAGTATTAAGTTTGTGCTATTTTTTTTTCTTTTAAAATTTTATTTTTATCTCTAACACAATTTGGACTTTGGAGTTGGAGAATTAGAAAAATCTTTGGACGAGACCTGGATCAAAATTCCCGTTGGTCTCGTCTCGTCTACTTTTTTGAAACCCTAATCAAATTGTGCCCAGTGAAAATACAAATGTTCTGTTCACACGCACTCTCTCATATGATTCAGAAATTAAAGTCTCTGCATGCATCTGTGCCCATTTGGAAAAATGTAAAAGGGTGTTTTTTTCTTTACATGTTCCTTCCTTTTCACAATTTATTTAAACTTATATCAAATCTCTGTTGTCCATAACTTTTCAGAATGTCAAAAAGAGTAATACAGATGTTTGGTGTCAATACACAGTCTCTTGCTACCGCCGTGTGTATGTGTGCGTGGAGAGAGAGAGAGAGAGAACGTATGGAAAGTGAAGACTAAAGGCGCACAGCGATCGAAAAGTCACTAATGAGTTACAAACAGACAGATTGCTAGACCCAAAGGGTTGTTTGTTTCTTTTAAATTGTTCCCAATTTAACATTTTAAGGTATTTATTTATATGCCAATACAAGGAACTCAAAAACCTACTTTACAAAAGATGCATGGTTCTGTGATGTTTGTGGAAACCTTGGATGAAAATGAAACTACAATAGAAGGCATATAAAGTTCTCTGAGAATTTTCTTTTCCATTACTAAGTTCTAATTAGGGAATCCACCACAGTAAAGTACTTTGGAAATTTTATTTAATAGTCTTTCTAATATTTACATATATAGGGCATGGAAAATGGTACAAATTAATACACCCCTAGGTGATTAATTAGACCAACCTAATTACCCTAGCCAAACGACTATTCAATGGGATAACAATTAAGTTTAGGTTGGTGAAATAACACGTCTTTTTTTTTTTTTTTAATTTTCTTCTTTCGCGTGTTATTATCCAATTTGAGGCTCTGGACCAATCCATGAAGTGGAGTTCATTAATTAAAGTCTCACTAAAAAATAAAATTAAGGTACAAAACTACATAAGCAACAAGCTTAACTGATCATATATTCCATAGACGGTTCTTTACTTACTACTGTTCTTTACGAGAAGCCATGCATACATGTGTTGGCCCATGAGTTTTGTGTTGTGATCAGAAGCATCGAATTCATTTATATTACTTTTACTTGGTGAGAATGTGAATGTTCTCTCGTTATAACTTATTTTGCTAATTACATGATCACCTTAATTATGCTAATTGTTCAATGTTAACGACAAAGTTCAGAAATAAAGATTCAGTTTAAAACTTTGAGGGCATAATTTTATGAAGAATTACAGTAGTAAAAATATTTTTTTATTTTCATTAGATTTTAGACTTTTAAAATTGCAACAACAAGTAGCAACGAGAAAAGAGTCACAATTGATTCACCCAAAACTGATATAAGTTATTATGTTATCAGCCAACTCTCATAATGGCTTGGAGTATTACCTACACCATTAAGTACACCATCACATACCAATCATCTAGAGCCATTCCATTTGGTCCACCCATACTTTTGGTATAGAAGATTTCTCGACTAAAATATTTCTTATATATAAATTAGTAACAATATTTAAGAATTAATTTGTGGAAGTAGGTAATGAATTACTAGAAATTATACTCTCCTATGTAGAGAAATATAGTAGGATGCACTCTTGCATATTAAGTGCAGGAACTTATTACTAATTTGCTATGGTGTTTATAACTAGTGTACTATAATATATTTATTTCGTGTGACAATGAAATTGCCCTGGATATTAGTTGATTGAGAGAGAAAGAAGAAGTTTTAATTGAGGGCAATGAAACTTTACTTGGCTATAAAGATATACGTGCTACTGCTAACTCAGGATTGGTCATTATAATCCTCTGATCTACAGAGCTACTCTACATCTCTAATCTACGCTCTCTAACATACATTTTCTGCGGTTCAAAAACCTTCGCTAATAAAGCCTGGCTTGCTCATTTTAGTAAACCAGCTTTTTCTTTCTCATTCTGTCAAATATAACCCACCGATAAAAATAAAAGAACCTGATCGTCCCAACCTTTAATAATACTGTAATCCTAAACCCTAAAATCTCTGACAATATGCATTTGCATGTATCTCAAACCCATGGCCCTTCATTCATCATCGTCCGACACTTGTAGTACTACTCAGTCCTGTCCTGTCACCTCTCCTTGCTGTTTTATTTATTTGTAAACTACAAACACCCCTAAGTTTGTCTGATAAGAAGTAATTCATCCTTAGCTATATGTGGGGTTGAGTTGTAAATTCTTAGTCTGATCAAATATTTATATTTGCTCCTTAATTATACGCATGCTATATTTTAAATTGGGCATAGACATAGTCATTAATGTTTATATTGATGTGCAGAGATGATGATAAACTAAGGAAGCCAAGTAATACGAAGCACAGGGATATCCGGCTATGCCTTCAATACTCTCTGATAACTTAAATTTATTTCTTAATTATTTCTGTCGGGTTCACACTCTAAAAATAAATGCCACATTGCATTCATGTACATTATTGTCCCGATATTGCCTCCAATAATTGACGACCAATTATGTGCCATGTGTCTTGCGTGTCTGTGAATGTTACCTATGAGTAATCACAGCCCTTAATTTACTTCGTCTTTTGCATTAAAGAACCTCCTGTATTTGTAGACTATGTAGGATATAGGTTACTCGTTCTCTTAGTATTTCGGCTGCCCGTGCTGTGGTTGACTTCGTTATTCTTTCAAAAAAATATATTTCCCCATGGAAGATAAACTACGGCATAGCTGTGGACAGAGGGTACCTCGATGTATAGTGCATGCAGTAGGTAGTTTGGAGTTTGGACCAACACGTTTTTAGGTGTTACCTATTTCTTGGCGCGGCTCTTATCTTATGATGTCTTTTAAGTAATTTTGTTATTGTTTGCACACGTGACCCACTAGTTATTGTAATTAATTTTCTTATTGTTTGCGTATACAATACATCTAAGGGGTGAACCATCATCACATGCTTAATTGCCCTTTGTTTATTTTGCCAAACATTTTCACAATTTTAGGGATAAGACTTCAGTGAGATGTCTTACTTAAGTTAGGTCTTGTGACAATTAATATATGTAACTAATTACTAATTAGGTAGTCGGATTGATTGATACTCAAATGTCTCGTTAATTAACCATTTGGCAAGTCGGATCAATACAAAATGAGTGGAGGAAATGGAGCATCGTTCACTAATTACATTAGGTAAGAATAGGATAGGACCAAACTTACCCTTTCAAGATTTTCTTTTGTATGTAGGTTGGCAAATTGAATCACAGATCTTAATTTGGGCAAATTTGTTGGCAAATAAAGCAATACCATTAACTAAATGTCACCTTACTCTACTTCTTTATTTAGTACAGACCAGTTAATTAGACTTGAGTTTGAGACGATTCCATTTACGTGAACACTTAATTTGTATCATCACTTGCACACTTGATAAATCAAAGTCTCCTGTCGTGTTTAAAAAGGATTCAATTATCATTTTATTAAGTAGTTTACGTTGGTATTTATAGAATTCTGCCATATTTGTTCTTTAATTAATCAGGCTCAGATTTAATTTTTCAAGAAGGCTAGGATTTATTTTTGGGAAATTGAACTGCAACTCTGAAACATAAAAAGGAGCACCGATCAACAGAATTTCTTGCCATCAAGAACCACCCACTAGTAGACACGTAACCAAGGGTCAAGAATTTAGAGAAAAAGATCAGACGACGTCTTTTCGTAGCTTTGGCTCAGCATCGGATGTGGATCCACGGCCAGGAATGGATTGCAGGTCAATTAATTTGAAGTTTATACACTTAATAATTTGAATTTTTATGGTATCATATGCCTCAGGAAACAAGAGTCAGAGATTTTATGGTGACCATTTTTCCTTAGTTTTACGCTAAATTTTCTCCAAATCCAATTACTCGCTCTGATCTTCGTTGGACATTCTCAACTAATTCTCAGAACAAGGATATAGGTTCCTTTTGCTTTTAAAATTGGCCCAAAATATTATTTGCCTCATTAGGCATCACTTTCCTTTAAACAGAC